>JAQGBX010006771.1:0-12111 GCA_034698745.1 Megaphyllum sjaelandicum
CAATTATCCGAATTTTTGATTATCCGAATGGGGTCCGGTCCCAATTGATTCGGATAATTGGAGTTCTACTGTATATCGTAATTTGTTGGAGATTTATTGAACGAACAACATTTTCTAACCTGCGCGCTATCGGACGCGAGAAGATGTTGTTAATTGATCTCTCATCTCAAATGTTTAAGAACCCGGTTGTTTACATGTTCACTTTTAATACTTTATCTGTCTGAATGATACTACAACTGAGAGCTTAACAGTTATGAGTAGGCGTATAGACCTACGCCAAATCAATTTACAAATAGGATTTTCCCATGAATTACCTGTAAATGTAGTCATCAAGCTGTGGGAGTTTGTCGTGTACCGGTACGATAAAAATTGCGTGTCCGGCCAAATTTAAACACTAATAGTGTTGACGAGCACTCCGAATCTGAGAACATTGTTATTTACAATTGAAGGCCAGATTAACCAGATTTAAACATAATGAACACCAGCATTTTCATGGCTTCGGGTGCGAGCACAAAGATTGCTTACTTTCGACGTGCTTTTTTCAGCTTCTTGTTTCCAGCTTTGGGGCGCACAATGAACGCTGATATCAGCGTGATGGTCAGTGTGCCTGGTGCCGCCACTCCAATTAGCGTTGTGCTAGGTAAAACATTTCGCGTAAAACCTTCCACATTGCCATTTGTGAAAAAATCTTTTGCTAGCTTTTTTTTTGGTATTTAACTTTCAATTATATTTAGGAAATGAATCGAGGAATGCCGGCTCGTTCAAACGAACTTTATACCAGGTACATCTACCGTTACCCTCGTTAATATTTTTAAGTTAACTGCTTACCATAATGTCATAATTACCAAGAGAGTTCTTATCAATTCATAAAAAAAACACGAATGAAGTTACGTTCGGAGGAAATAAAAAATACTGTAAATAGTATAATATAGGGAGCAAAACCCTGGGTGTGAAACCCTTCCATAAAGTCACATTTGGTAGAGTTGCGAAAGCTGTAAAGCGCGAACCTATTAAAATGTATTACGTTTAATATAGCAGGGTAGGAGCGCAGTGAAACTTCTAAGCAAGAAAGTTAATTTTTTTACCACTAGCGCCAACCAGCGGCACACAATTGGTAATGCATTTAAATTACCAATTGTTTGCTTGCTGGTTGGCGCTTGTGGTAAAAAATTAACTTTCTTACTTAGAAGTTTCACTGTGCTCCTACCCTATAGCTTGTATACTGTACCGGGTGATTTTTATTACCAGTTGCATGTTTTTATTTGGATTGTGTTGGAGGTAAAAGTCTGAGTTTGTGATATTATGGTAAGACAGGTGGGCGCTTTCAAATGAGCGTATTTCCGGTGACCTTGGAATGTAACTTCAAGGTCATTGCGTTACTATCTTCTAAATCGTAATGGTTAGAGCAAAATGTTCAGTAAGAAAGTTGTAAGACATCGTGAAAATAGATTAATGGATGCATTTGCGACATTCCATTATCAATATTCACGTTCCAAACAACATTTTAATCTATTCATGTTTGCTAACCTGCACAGCAGCAGTGCACTGCAGGAAAGTAGTACGAGCTTTCTTGCATTGCACTTCTGCTGTACAGGTTAGCAAACAAGCTGGCAACAAATGTTTTTTGGAACGGGAAAATTGATAATGGAATGTCGCAAATGCACCCATTAAAATAATTTTACGACGCCTTTCTAATGCAACTTTAAAAGCGCCCACCTATATTACCATCATACAACAAACTCAGATTTTTACCTCCGACACAATCTCAAATAGTCGAATGGAACCAGACTTCATACTTAAAACTTCATACTTAATACTTAATATTTTAATGCTACATATTTGTTACAATTTTGCATTTCTTCTGCTTTTTCGTCAATTTTCAAGCAGAATTTCCTTATTTGTTGTTGTAAAAACGCACATAACTTTACAATTATAATTTCTGCTATTTTTGGACAGGTCCTTGCAATTTGCATGAATTCATTACCATATACTGAGAAGTTGAAATTTTAATAGATTTGTTTTACAAAATACACCTTAAAATTGTGCAGTATATTATGAAAACATGATGGACTTTATGACTTTTTTAATTGATTCACTGTCTGAAAGAACTTGCAGCCATGTATCACGTACCCAAGAAGGCATCATTCTACACCTCTGACTGAGCTTCGTGCTAATACGGATGCTTGCTATTGGTCCTTCATTTTGCAACGCGATTAGACGATGGAATAACCTTCCTAACCATAGTTCATATTTAATCCAGTTTCAATTTAACAATGATGCCTAAGTCGTAACCGATGTGGAAGCTTTTTCCTGAAAACGGGCTCGCCCCCCTACCATCTGGCATTTAGTTGCTGACTGTAGTGTACCGAGTTGAATTGAATTGAGTAGGATCGAGGTTCTTTTCACGTGTTCACTGCTAAGAGAATTTTCTCGACGTTCATCTTAGCCATAGTCCATCAGCGGAAGTTGGAGAGGCCAGAGTCGCCTTCCCAGCGTCCTTTGCGTCAACCTCCCACTTCCGTTTCCTGAATGGCGTCAAAGGCGCACTTATCGGCGAGATAACCCGGGTCAGTAAATCACCATAGCGCGAAATTTCAGTCGCACAAAATGGCCGCTGGCTCGGAAACAATATTTCACGGACAATTCTTTTCTACTACTGCAATCGCGACTTAATGGCGGCCCGTAAGACACGGTTAGGGTTATCTGCAGCTGATTTTCGAAGAATTCGATTCCTTATGTTTCCCCCTTTGCCCACTTGTTGCCCATTAACTCGCCTATCGGTATCTTCGTCGACACCGGAATGGGACAGCAATGGAGATTTATCACCGCCCCCCCTGGGCACCGGATGTGACGTCATGTTCAATTGACGCCTCATGTATTAGCAATAAGAAATAGAATTTTTGCAATTCCGCCAAGAAAACAATCAAGAAAAGGAAGGATGCTGAAGCAGCGGGAATCTAACCGAGTTGCTCCATCGCAGACTAGACCGTTTCATCCGGCATTAAGCCGCGATGACAAGATGTGAGTTAACTATAAACCGATAGATCAAACAATACAAAAGCTCCTACCTTACATGATGTGGGTCCCCCTGGTGGGCTGCAATGTTTAGGATGGTGCCCACCCTCCTGGGTCGATCCAGGTGACAACAGGTGGATTTTTTGTTGGCCGTTGAACAGCTTGTTTCCATCTGTAAAGGTTTACAAAAAACGTGTGTAAATTACCGATAAAAATGTAAAAAAAATTGACAATTAATACGGTAGCTGTTTAAAACTGAGGCTAATGGGGCCTCAAGCCCCCACACGGAGGGTCAGAGGGAGGCAGCTGCCCCCCCCCCCCTCATGGTGGGTTTTAGAGGTTGAAGCCCCTGATTCGGTGAGGTTAAGTCGGGTAATGGCAAAAATTTGTTTTTGCGAATAATTGCTGAAGAACAATTGTTCTAGGCGAATAATTTCGGGCACTTTGAGCAGTAAAAGCCTTTATTTTTCACATAACTGTGTTAACGTGGCATTTAACAGTGTAAATAGACACACCAGGAACATTTAAAGTATCTGTACAGGCATGCCAGAATTTGTAAATTTGAACGTGTCATTGGCACTTTAATCATTATGGACAGGTGTGAAGTTAGCGTTTACCGGGAGTTTGTTTCATGTCATTGCACATATTTTAAATGTGCCTGATGTGTATATTCACACGTTTAAATAAAGGATTTAACAGCTATAGTGGGACCGGAATGGCGATGGACAATTTCCCTGCAATTTTACGAGGAAAGTCGTCAAGCTTCTAGCAATTTTGGATGATTTGCGAGCAGTTGACCTCGAGATCATCAGACGACCATTAAAAACGTTGAGGGGTTGTGACACTGCCATCCCTGGCGACTTTCTGGAAGCGCCTCGTCTCCAGGAATGCATAAATTCGGAGCAATAAAAGGCCAGCGATATGGTAATGATGATCGTCGGGTGATTAATCTGTAATGCCACGCTAAAAATGCTTCGGGTATATATTAAAAAAAATGTGCGTTGTGAATGTGGCGCACGTCTTGTTGGGTCGTTTCGTGGCACATCATTGGCATTCCTATGGCATTTAATTAAAAATAAAGAAGATGGCAAACAAGGCCGCGTCAAAAGGCGGGACTTATAACACCATTAAAGACCAAAGCGCATCTGATGACAAGAGGGCACTTTACGCTGCGATGGCGCACCTCTTGCTACAGGATCCTGTCTGGTCAGGAAAGTCAGTAAATGCCAGACAGATAAGGTATTCGTAGCACCAACCGGATTGCTTCCGGTGCATGCATCTTCAAAGTTCTATTCCATAGGATTCCAAGAATTCAGTGTCACGATTGTCTAAACCTTATTAAATGTAGACATCAATGCACAGATATGACCATGAAAAACAACGAGAGATAGGATGTCCTGCTGTCAGAATAGGCGAGGATCTTAAACAGTTACTAGCCGACATTAACTAGAGATTGATTAGCAGTGTCAGAATCCACGAAATCAATTCCTAACTGGCTGACAGGTTACCTTTGGACATTTGCGATGCTCTCGAACTTCGGTGTGCACCGGCGATTGTTCGTTGGATAATATCAGTAACAACATTTGCAAAGACCGTGCAGAATACACAAAAATGGTTGGCAGCACACTATAATTATCCAAAAATAAAACAGTTGTTAACAAGTTTGCAAAATGTTCAACAGCTTAAAGTGGCGAGTTAATGTTGAAACTTAAAGGCGAGGCGTGAATTACTCACGTGAATTTGGCGTGGATAGTTTTGTTGTTGTTCTGGAATTAGAATAGCTGAGAGAATTACAGTATTGAACGTCTGAAATGTTGAAGTAACTTTTTGTATACATGTCTGAAGTTGTCAATGTGATTAATTTAGCTTGTCATATCCCATTGTTAGATATTTATTTCCAATGTCCAACTTCAATTTAATCTATCTATCACAAGTTTTAGATCAATAAGGTTTTAAAATGATAATGATATGTAGACATTTGTTAAAAAATCTACCCCTTTTAATGTAGCTAGCTCCTGATGTTCTGTAGGTCTGGGGCCGAAACGTAGAGCTTAATAAAATACTGGTAGTGACAAATTAAGTTTTGCCTCTTGACAAGTTTGGCCAAACTTTTGTCTACAGTAAATTGTCCACAAGTCAATTAATTTCCCCACTGTAAAGTCACATGTAAGGTCCTATATTGCAATTTTTAGCACCCAAAGTTTAATCCTTTTAATGATACGATGTGTGTTAGCAGTTGGCTTTAAAATACGTTTTCGATAACCTCGATTGTCAAAAACATACATGTACATGCAGCAACACATACTATCAGTCTAGACATGCATTCACGTGTGCCATGGTGTTGTTTCTTGAGCGCTGTCAGTCTCCCCATAAACCTGACAGAGCAAAGAACAAACCGCAACTCCGCAATTCTATAGTACGTAAATCTGCTTAAAACTTCTTGATAATCTAATTACGGGCTAAAAAGCTTATTTTTATAAGATGGGATTTGAACGATAAAGTCGACTTCTGCGTAGATCTCTAATGGCCTTTTTATTTTCCTAATCCTCAGGTCCCACGAGAAATGACGGTGAAAGAATACGTGTCCCGCTCCAGGCTCAAAGAAGGTTTAAATAACTGCCGTGAATCTAGAAAACTCATTTTAGTCATCGTTGCCATAGCACTGCTTTTGGACAACATGTTACTAACAACAGTTGGTAAGTTTACAGTCAAATGCAAACAGTATTTTTTTATAAGTTGCTGTGATATATTCCCTTTGTGTATTGTCAATCAGAAGTACCTCATAAGATTAAACTATCGTTTAAGTTTGATAACTTAAACGTGGATACATACATACCAGTGAAGATTAACAAACGCTTTCCTTAAATTATTTCCATATTGGAATATTTTTAAACATTTCAAGGAACAGCGTCCATTTTTTTTAAAAAAATACAGTCATTTTTTCACGAGTTATTTGCATTTTAGAGATTCTCACTATGTTTTTCACAAACACGCGAGATTATGTAAATACTGCTCTATGGAAATTAAAATGCATGTACATGTACTTTTCCAATTAAAAAAGATTACATGGAAGCATGTGTCCATTTCTTATAAATAATCTCCTTTCGCACATCTTTTGAATTTTTGCATTATCATATGGGGTTTAACTAGACCTCAAGGTAATTCCCCAACTACCTCACTAAATGCTAACATCTATAATGTTTTCAGAGCTACTACCTCTGTTTTTAGTGCTACTACCGTGCTTTATATATATTATATATATATAATACGAATAAGGGACACAACTCATTATTTTTCAATTTGAGATAATACAAAGATGTCGAGATATTGCAGTGCAATGCATGATAAAATAAAGTGTCCAAACCGTCATTTAGCCGAAACTGTATACAGTAGTTTACGGAACAAGGACCTCATTTTTCGTGATTTAAACCCATAAATGAAAAACGTTTGAGTCGATCGTGCCACTTCTGAAGGCAATAAGATAGAAAGAAAACTACTGTCGATCGAAGACTTCCAATGTTTAGAATTTTTAAAAAAGTTTTCTGAACTATTTTCAAGTTTTCCACTGTGCCATCATATTTCGTCAGTGTGAATATTCCCATTTGATTTCACAAAGGAAAAAGCACGGTATTTGGGGGTGGAATGGTGTAGGGTGAGCAATTGTACCCCGCAAATCCTTTCGAGTGGCATCGATGGCTACAGAAGCTGACGAGCTCTACGACAAAGTCTCATTTTTACAGCTATCAAAATCGAATTTGAAACAGCAGAAGAGAAGAAGGGCTCGCAATGATAAAAGCATAAATTGGTGGGGAACATCTTTAAGACTAATAATAGCGTAATAAAGGGCAGATTACGATTGGCTTCTGCCTCGCTTCATCAGAGAACCATCAAGTTGAGGAGAAACCAAAAAGTCTTCAGAATCCGAAGAACTGCATCGCAACAGCTCACTTTTTGCAAGATTACCTGTTCCGCGTATTTCTAGAAGATGCAAATGAAGATGCAATATTTACAACGACTCCAGTTTTCGAACAACTTGTCTCGCAATAACCATTTCAAAAAAATTATGTTACGATGAATTTCTTTTGGATTTAATAATACTTTTTAACGATTTGAATAACACTTAAAATGAGTAACAATCCACGCGTCAGGCATTTTGTGATTTCAGAAAATGTCTGAAAAAAACTTCAAAAGCAAGTACAATGGCTCATGGATAAAGTTAACAGATCGAAAACCATTCCAAAAAAATCGCGAAGAATTTAAAATTATCCGACAATTTTGTGTTATTTAGATAAGAAAATGCAGTATACTCATTCACAATTTCTTGAGAAAAAACTGGAATTATAGTTTTTCATTTAAATCTGCCAATCCAAAATATCCAGACCCTCTATCAAACAAATGAATGTGTGCGAATATTGAATTTGGGCGATAAAACAACACTTGTACTTTTAAAACACGCTCTGTCATCACTTACTAGAAAGAACTGACGATGGCTTGACCAATGACCAGTGTCAGATACTCCCTGGGGAAAATCCTCGTCGGATCCCCCTCGCGTTTCTCGCCACTGGCTTTCCCTTCCTCCTTTTCAGTTCAATTTATGGCCCTCGATATGCTTTTATATCAAAATCGATCAATTTCTAAAGAATTTTCGAGTCCATTATGGTGAATGTTTCCGTTTTGGCGGCTGCCTAGCTTAAGTAGGATCCTTCGATCCCAGCTATCTGTTGCTCGCGGATTCACTTAATGGAAGATGGAGTGCGGGATTAAAAGCGCCCCCTACTTCCGCCCCCCACCCCCGCGCTCTTAATTCGCGCCAGGCGCAATCTTGGCAGTGTGCTTTCTGCCTCGGTTGATTCCATCAAATATAGACATAAATCTGCAGCAGAAAAAAATTACAGAAAAAAAAGCGCCACAGAGGCCTTTTAGTAGCAGCATTCACGCAAGGATTAACCCCAGAAGAAAATAGCCTCTTTTTGCCAAAGTTAAAACGGGTGAATCCATGGCGTCTGGAGGAACGGATTTCAGAATAGGAGGATAATTGATGCTGAAATGTCGCACTAACATAATCATGACATTATAAATGCATGGACATAAGAAAATCTTATTAACAATTGATGGCGTCCACGAAGAGATTTCTTCAGACAGAAAGAATAATGGCGTCTAATAGGAGATTGGTCTCACAGTCATGGCGTCCACAAGGAGACTGGCTCATACGGAAAGAAAAGTTTCTTCCTGGAAATTGGTCGGACAAAATCATTACGTCTACGCGGAGAACGGTCAACTGAATAGGTATAAACTATCACGAATGATGGAGTCTATAGTTATGAAAATTGTTCAAAACGGATTGCATGTCATGGCGTTATAGCGAAGGGCAATAAAAAAGTTTTTAAATGGTCAAAACTACAATGTATTTTTTTTAAACGAAAAACCATGGAGCCCAAAAGCAAGTTGTTTAAGTGGTACAAAGACAAAACAGGGAGTTAAAAAATACGCAATTTTGAAATAATATAAGAAATACTTGTACAACATAATTACATGTATATCATTGATGAACTTTGGAGTACTGTACACGTACAAATCGTACGAAACGTATATATCAAATGCAATGTAGAGCATTTGACCTTAAGCATACGAAAGATGCAATAACCATTTATCAGCACACACACGTAAATTCTTTGCTATAGAAATTACCGCTCGTATAGATTTCTCTTAGCTGAAGCAATTTACAAAATGTTTAACAAACGAGAGCATTGGCTTAATAAAAGTGCTTTTTAAACCTGGTTGTTCTGCTCAATTTCAGTGCCAATTATACCAGAATTCATCTACGCCATCAGGCACCAAAACGACGCCATCCAAGTGCCCGTGAACGCCTCAGAGCTGGGAACGCTGGCTCCTCTGGAGCCCCTTCTCTCGGAAACTGACCACCAGAATTCCAAAGATCGAGTCAATGGGGTAAGCGACGAGTACACCAGAGAAAATGTTTCTGGCCAGGGCGATACATGGGTCACCAGGGGCAGAACAACGACGCGATACTACGACACCACGAAAAACGCAGGTAATTCGACGGGTCTTGGCGCCCAGAACCAGAATTTGTAAAAAAATATCCACAAAGTCTTGGATGACATTATGCAAAAACAAGCGTCCTTGTCCTCCCTGGATCATAGATAGAAGTCTTTAAAAAATGGTATCATTGCGGTTATTGACTTTTCAGACTGCGTGTGCGAGGCGCGGGAAATGGCCCCTCTGCTTCCGGGTCAAACACCTACCCAAAGCGACTCGGAGCGCCACAAGGAGCTGCAGTCCGAAAATGTGGAAGTGGGCATCATGTTTGCATCTAAAGCCATTGTCCAGCTGTTGACCAATCCATTCATAGGCCCACTGACCAACAGGTAACATCACCACGTATTAAAGTGCAATATTTTTCACAAGAAAAAAAAACCCCAACAGTTCTTTACAAATGATGCGACATTTTACTCCCCAAAACTCCTCAATCCTGAAGACTATAAACGTTACTTTGTGTCTAAAAAATAGGTTGTAAAACATAGCTTTATTTTTCAAACCATTTAATGATGAAACGCTCGACCATTTAGAACAAATCTCGGCTTACTTAAAACAACGTCGACATTTGGTTCAAAATATTGTATTAGTGCAAGTCCATTATTGATGGGGTATAAATGTCCATATTTACATATTTACGTTGTACTCTCGTGATACTGAAATTATCGTTTTACTAAAATTTTTAGATTGGAAAAACAATTGAGTTGTTCGGATTAAAACTTATCACTAAAAATAAAATTTTTAAAAAAAAATTGTCAAATTTCTGGAATATAGCAAACAGTTGAAAAAAAACCATTTTTTACGCAAATCCTTATTTTTTAAACTGTTATAATTAGAGATCACAATTTAATTTTATTAGAATTAGCAATTATAATCTCATTTCTTAGTTTTAATCGTCAATTAAAAACATTTTAGTTGAAATTCGTTGTATTAATGTAGTTTTGTAATAGCGAACTAATGTATTTCACAGGGTTGGCTACAGCATACCAATGTTTTGCGGATTTATCATTATGTTCCTCTCAACAGTAAGTAAGTAGACCGATAATTATAACAGGTGAGGTATAAATGTGGTAAAAACCCTTTATCAGTTCACGACAAGATTATCTCAAGTTTAGCTTCCAATTTCATAATAATTCCATTAGATTTCCCCCAATTCTATATGGTATCATGTTAAGGATATAAAAATGTACTTATGGTATCCGTTTCCAAAGAATTAGTTATGAACTTTTAGATTCCCCATACACTTATTTTAGCAGTACCGCTTAGTAATATAATTGTACAATGCTAATTGATGATCAAGAGGACAAATTAAGACTCACTTCAACTCAACATTTGTTCAACAACTTGTACCTCTAAGGTTCAGCAATGACAAGTTCAGCATCACCTTCTACACGTTCTTCTTGTACATGTAGTATTCTTCTAAACTACATATTTTCATAATAAATGCATCATATCTGACCAATCATACCAATACAGAAACATTATCATCGCATCTAATTTACCGCATTAATGTCAGCATAGCCGAAACGTCATAATATTTTCGTGAGAATAACGTGTAACCTATTCTTCTGTATCGATTCTGTAATTTTTTTTGTAGTTTTTGCCTTTGGGCGAAGCTACAGCGTGCTGTTCATTGCCAGGGCACTACAAGGTGTCGGGTCCTCGTGCTCCAGCGTCTCAGGTGCGCTCTCTCAATGTTTTGTTTGAAAAGAACAATGAAGCAACTTCCAATTTTAGAATAATTTTCTGTCGTTCTCTGGTCATGGTATCAGGAATGGGAATGTTGGCTGACCGCTATCCCAACGACGAAGAGCGGGGCAACGCCATGGGCCTGGCTCTCGGCGGACTGGCCCTGGGGGTGCTCATTGGGCCACCCTTCGGAGGGGTCATGTACCAGTTCGTGGGCAAAACAGCACCGTTCCTCATCTTGGCGGGATTAGCTCTAGGAGATGGGCGTAAGTGAAATCCCCTCCCCCTCATTAGTTGTGTATTTAGAGGTTGTATTACATGTAGTGCAAGTCCATTATCGATGGGGTATAAATGTCCATTTTTACATATTTACACTTTACTTTCGTGATACAGAAGTCTGAGATGTACTCTTTAGCGCAGATACATTGTATCTAGGGTTTTACAAATTAAAGAAAGCTGCGTTAACATTGATCATACTTTAAGAGTGGTGATGGTCGTTGCTCATGAAGATAAACTCTAGTAATGTTCTACTCTTCTGTTCTTGTGGACTTATCCTCTTTCGTTTAGCAATCTACACCTAAACACCAAACTTGTGTACATCGAACCTGCAACTGCACTTGCCATCACGCGCATAAATGCGTGAACAATAATAAAATTACTTAATACAGTCGATCTCTTGTAGTGCTGCAGTTACTGGTGCTGCAACCTGGAGTCAAGAGACAAACGCAAGAAGGGCCCTCGTTGTTGGAGCTCGTCAAGGACCCTTACATCATCATAGCTGCTGGTGAGTAAAAACTGACTGGATAACGGATTAGTGTGTACCTCAGACGCTGTGAAGCAATAATCTTCTGTTAGGTGCCATCACATTCGCCAATATGGGCATCGCTATGTTGGAACCCTCACTCCCTCTCTACATGATGGACACCATGAAATCGGATCGATGGCAACTCGGTGCCGCCTTCCTTCCTGCCAGCATTTCCTATCTAATTGGCACAAAC
Organism: Megaphyllum sjaelandicum; assembly: GCA_034698745.1. Lineage (NCBI taxonomy): Eukaryota > Metazoa > Arthropoda > Diplopoda > Julida > Julidae > Megaphyllum > Megaphyllum sjaelandicum. The sequence continues at coordinate 11,757 of JAQGBX010006771.1, forward strand.
CTGTTTGGACCACTAGGGCATCGGATAGGAAGGCAAGGAGAATTTCCTGACTTCCATTTAGGGACTAAATGGACAAAATTAGTTTTTTATGAACCTGCTTATCTATGGCCCCCCACATCCTCATACGGTCCAGTAGGCCATGACCTTTGGCGGGCCCTCCTATACCTACTACTATACAAGGTGAACCATAATACCGTCACCACCCAATTTTTTTCTTAAACGTCAGAGATGTGAAAATTCTGTTTGGGTCGATAGATACATGTAGGTTGTCATGGGTACTCTATCCATTGATAGTATTAACTTTTACCTAACACCATTTTTTCAACGAAATTGAAAGTATAATTTTTGAACCGTA
>JAQGBX010006772.1:0-12109 GCA_034698745.1 Megaphyllum sjaelandicum
GTCTAGGCCTACAAAAGAAGAAGAAATCCTCAGAATACAGCATCGAGTCCACCACTGACGGGTAGTCAGTGCCGCAGAACTGAACAATCAAACACCATGCTTATGGGCACAATATTGTGCTACGCTGTGGAATACGTATATAAGGATCGTATCGCATCGCGTTTTTCCCAATACACTATCGTGTGGACATACTGGTCTTTCATATACAGTACTGTGGAGAACAGCACTCAACCTAAATGAATCATCAACTTTCAACGCACCCCGTATATGCTGTGATGCTAGTACCACTATAAGGATTATTTTGTTTCATATCGCGGATGCTTACATCACGAGCAGGCGTGGCGCGGCTACCTGTTCTCCGTCGACCAATCGGTGTTAGTGCGCAGACAGCGATGGCGGAGAAATCGTAAACGGGCGATGGATTGTGCTCGCGATTTATCAGTTTTGACGCGTGGAAAATTGATGTGCGATTGATAAAAAGTCGAAGAAATGTTGGATCGCGTTGAAATGGAGCGAGGAACGGTGGCAGATTTTCCTTGTCGGCTCGAAGGATGGCTGAACGTGTGCGGTGAGTAGTCGCATTCCATCGCTCGATCTTTCAAACGGCTGATCATATAGAACACGGTGGTTGTTTCTTCGAAACCCATTTTTCAGTTTCGTCGCTCTAGCATCATTATTCCCCAATTTGTTTGCCTTTCGGCCCCCCAAACGCAGCAGGAATATTGTGCGAAAGTTTGTTCTCGAGACTGAAAACCTCGTAAATGGCGCGGTTTCTATGTGGCAGGTTCGATATATTGGTTTGGCGCCTTGAGGAAAACATGAGGGAATTCCTCGCTTTTGGCTATTGAATTCTTCGAAGATAACCTCGAGCTTTCGTAATCGATTATTCCGCTAAATCCTTTAAATCCCTTCTTGATGGAAATCCTGTCGTAAATGCGCATTTTCCCCATTTCCCCCTCCAGGCATTCACCCGAGCTTCCTGAAATACGTTTTAATCGAAATGCGGAAGAATGAGGATGCCCCGGTGCCTTCTGACAGACCACCTTTCAGAAAGCTGACCAAAAACTACTTTTACTTTTAATAGATAGTGGGGACTGCATTGTCGCGACATTTACAGAACGCCCAGGTAACCCGGGCTTGCCGCGCAAACTCACGTTTGTCGTAATTAACGCTGACATGATTAAACTTATGTAAACACTCGCTGTTTGCTCACATAGCAGTTTTTCTAGGTCGCTTGAAAATGGCCTTAAAAGCTGCGGATCTCTGGCCCGAAATTGACGAAAATCACAGGGTTCAGTTGTTACCTGGGCGTGCTTGCCCAGCTCGGAGTAGGGTGAGCTGCCGAGTAAGTTTTAATCTTCAATTCACCTTGAGATTGACCCCGGATTTAACTCGGAGATTTGGCAGCCTCGTTGCAACGAGTCGGTGCATAAAAAAATCTTCTCATAAAGCCAGTTGATTCAAGACTTTTCTTAAGAATTTTGGCAAACTTCATGAACAGCCTATTGGCATTAAGATTATGGATTCAAAATGTGTTGCAAGATCCAGCAACGTATCTCAATTCATAATCTTGGTGTAATTGAGTTATGGCTGTGGATTACAGAATTTACGAAAGGTTTAACAAGCTTGTATTGTCAAGGAGTTTCCAACGTAAGAATCGTCGTGCATTGTTAATCATAAGTAAGGTTAAGCAAATTTTCAGCATCGTCTCATAATTAAAATTTATTGGTCTTTCACGTCCGTGCTCTTTAAACGTTGTATGCGTATTTTCAGCCACCATTGGACTCTATACATGTTGTAATAATTTCTTACATTTTTGAATTGGCCAAGATCAGCGTCGATTTATTATTTATTTCAGACGAGACAAGTTCATATTGAATTCTGTCGCACTGTTTGAATACTGCTTTACAAAAACATTGCCCAGTAGCTGTGAGCTTTGTCAATTGATGACGGAAATAATTGTTATCAGTCTTGTTTGTGTCCACTGATGCCAGTGTGATATGGATTGTATAACTCGTTAGATCGCGTGTTCTGCCCATTAACTCTCTTGTCAAGTTGATTTGAAGAGTGTTTGTCCATGATGCGTGACTTGGTCGGTCAGCTCATGCTCAAGCCTGCACAGGGTTAGATTTATGCACAATTTAAGCCCTTAATGCGTTCGAACAGGAAGCGTTTGGTTTCATCTACCTCGTTACAGCAATTTCAAGGTGTGATTGGTGTGAAGCTGCTGAACTGCTAGCCATGCTACAACGCGGAAGCACGCAACTATTGCCAGAAGCGCCGTGACTCCTCGCTACTCTTTTATGGGTCATTTGACCGCTTGATATCAGCAAAATTATGCGCTGTTTCAGGCTTAGGAAGCAGCGCTACCGACGAGCGGATTTCGGTTACGATGATAATGATCGATACAAAGTTACAGATTGTGCGAGCTGGGGTAAAATAGGTTGTAGTCCTACTCTAGTTTTTTTTTCTTCATCACGCACCATACGTACAGTATATATCTATCGTGCAAATATTTGCCTTATGAAAAAAAAAATGTTGCCAAATAAGGCGTGTTGGCGCAAAAATGAATTAAATTGCCCAGATATGACAGCGGTCAGTTTTAGGGATGGGCCGGTTTCCTCCCCTGAGGCGCTCGAATGTCGTCATTGGATACCATCATACCATTACTGTCGACTGAGCCATGAACAACCTATTCGCAACTACAAGTAATCGCCACGTAGCAAAGGTTTGCAAAACTGAAGACTACATGCATGTGAGAGTTGAACGAAGAAAGGCACATTAGAGTAGTCAAAACGAACCTATGGGCGCTATACGTATATAGCCAACCTTTCTTTGACAGTACCATGGAGAAATAAGCAACATATTAAAGGAACATGCTCCTGTGAGTGCATTGGGCCTTTAATTAGGAGTCACTTGAAGAAAGGTAATTTTTTTTGCGATGACAAAGGAAAATGCTACAGTATTGTGAGTGTTCTGTGGCCTAGCTTTCTTCAGCAGTGCTTAAAGAAGGGCTATTAGGGTAAGAGTCAACATGCTCCTGCCAACATATTTTGCCTTACTTCAGGAGTTACTCGAAGGAAGATATCTTTTCTTTTGGATGAAGAAAGAAATGTTACATGTACAGCGAATGCATTGTGTAATTTTTTCAACAGTTCCTCGAAGTAAGGCACAATACATGTAGTGCACGAGTCAAGATGCTCATGTCGAAGAGAAACACACAACTCTCAAAAGCGCATTTCTTCATGCAACTCATGTCCTTCGTAGTTTGGTTTTGCAATTTAGCTTCTAAATGTGGCTATAGTAGTTTTGAATGTTGCAGATACTGTTTTGCACTACATGTATCAGTATTCGACAACTATTACTCGGCTTTCAATGTTTCAAAGTATTTCGAATGAGCGCGTGCACCGACACGAATCAGTGCTTGTTATGTGTCACTAATCGTGAATCAGACGTGGCGGATGTGGATATATTACTGTACGCTACTTTTACGGTAATTCAGCATTTACACCGGATAGTAACTTCCGATTTACTTTCGTCTTCGTGTATTTGGCCTCATGGTGCCATTAGCTTATCCAGTTGGCTTTTAACCTAAAAGTTCCTCCTCTCTGCGCGTTGTTACAATTCGCTCGTACATCATCCACTCTCCAGCAGCCCCTCAACAGACAATGGGTCGCAGAAGGGGTCTGCTGCCGTAATTATTATTCATTGTTCTTATCGACATTTGGAAGAGGCGAGCAACGTGAGCTAAGCTCCCTCATGAGGATTTTTGGATCCCCCTTCGGTGTTCTGGGTTCTGTTACAAATGTTGAACAACCCCTGTCGTACGTGACCGGAGTTAATGATTCCCTCCTTGTTCCATTGTTTAACCCTTTATTTCGTTTGCTAGACGTAATAGGTTTAGCCAGGCATCAGCAGCTTTTTCAAACATTTTCGTTTTCTCAGTATGGCGCGCCACCATGGCCGCATCACGGTGTTTTAGCCGCTGAACATGTAGGCTAATGGACAAATGGTCAGGCAACAAACTTTGAAGCGAAAAATCGATTGCATAGAACATTACTTCAGATACATGTAACCCAGCAGAATAAGCAATACGTTATTTTCCCTTCCCTGAATATTCTCAAGCATTCAGAGATTTTTCATTCATTAAAAGTGCTGTAGAGGATGGAAATTACTGAAAGTCTCTGGGAACTTTGCTGATCAATTTTAACAGATCTTACATGTACAAGATTACCATTAGTTTTTCATTACGAGCAACTTTCTGTTATTGATATTGACAATACAGTACAGTACTCAGACCATATTTCATAAATGGCATGAACCTGATTGTGCACTGGTACAGTACATGTACACGTTCTCCTGATTTGCAGATGTCAACATTTGCTTACTGATAAAAACTATTATTCCCTTATCGTTGGTCTACCGTGTCAACAGGAAGGTAAACATCGTTGTTACTATACTGGTACATATCATAAAGATACATGACCCTCAGCATCAGCTAGAGCCAAAATACAGAAATGAATTAGAATCAAAGTTCGAAGTTGTATTGATTCCAGACAAATAAGATCAAAACGATCGATGAAAAGTACTCTATTGTTTTGATTAAATATGTAGTACGCGAAGTTGAAGATGGTGCCATTGTTGTTCTGTAACTACATGTAATTAATACCCAATCAAAATGTTACTCCCCAATGATTATGAAATTATCAAGTTTGTTGATGACAATTAAATAATGATGGTTAAAGATTTTAAGAGCTTGGAATCTGAATTACGTATTAGTAAAAAAAACAATTGCTGGAGGAGCTCAACATTCACTGCAAATTTCACTTTATAATATAATGTCATTTCATTTTTCTGAAATAGTATGCTTTAACTTTAAATTTGAACTGAATAAAATTAATAGTTGACCTCGAAAAGTTGATAAAATTACGATATTTTCCAGCAAAACCCGATTACATGTATCGTGATGTCACAGTGAGATAACTCTATAGACTGATACGCTCGCAGCGCCAACTAGTCTCGCAATCTCCAAAACAGATGACGCTGCCAACCGTTGTTTTGTCTGGCGTATTTCTATGATGTCATCTTGCCTAACGTTACATTTTCAGGAAGTTGACGTCGCCTATATGCATTTCTCAGAAAGCTCGTGCTTGTCACTAACGAAAAATATTTCCCTTAATCGCCGATATGCTTTATTTATTTCACTGTTGCGGTTAAGCCTTAATCTTCAGGTTCCGCTTCCAAGAAATCCAATTTCCTCTCGCTCTGGATAATATCTCCATGATTCAGACCTTATTGATCATCAACTGCAGATTGTTCGCTGTAGATAAGATCACGCATGACCTAATAAACCTGGTTTTCTCAGAATTTTCTCTTATTCTGATGGCGTAGTGATCGTTAATCCGCCGGAAGGCCGCCTACGCCATGCAGACAACTCAGAACGCTGTACATGTATTTGTTTTGACAATTAATGTTGATTTTTCAAAACTTACTATCTTTGATACCACTTCTCCTCACATTGAGCTATTGCGGAGTTGACATCTTTCGGTGACACCTGCATGCAACTTACTCTTAAAATTGGAATTTGCTTATAGCTTGAGCCTACCGGATTATTCTATACATTCGTTTATATTCGAAATGAATTGCATGTTCATGTATTTAATATTGACCAACTTTTGACTATGTTAATATTTGCTATCGCTTCAAGGCTCGATCTGAACGGTTTTACTCATGTTGTCGTAGCTTTGACAAATAGATAAGGACTTACATCATGACCCTGATGACGGCTAAGTAACAAGTTTACTCGTTTGTCGAGAAAGTACCAATACGGTGAACATCATGCATGCATGCGCAGTATTGGTTTAATAAAGCCATTGCTTGATAACAATTGACTGCATCGTAATACCATGGTTTTGCACGACCTTGATAAGTTTTGAAGTTTCAGCATCATGAAGGGGGATGATTACGTGGTGATATGCAAGATATGAGAGGATAATATGAAGATTCAGGTTTCCCCGTCTAACAAAATGGTTGCACAGATGAGGGAAGAAACAGCTAGTGTCGAAATGACGTGATTTGCCACCGTGACACGATTTGAGCAGAGGCCTTTTCTCTTTGTTCACAGAAATGCTAGTTGCATATATTTGTGTAAACTAGTCAGTAGGCATGTCCTAGACCTACATCACCGTTGGGGATTATCCTAGATTACCACCGGTAGTGGACGTTGGTTGGAGAATCATGTTTGACGTGTTGTTTGAGTAAAGTATTGCCCCAATTTTGCTTTCTAGTCCTGAAGAATTTACGCATTTGGTTTCCATCTCATTCATCATCCTTTTGAGTGGCCGCAATACTGAATTACTTTCATGTCTGCAAACAAAAGGTGTTATCGGAAATTCTACACCTATACCCATCACAGATGATGAGGAGCAGAATATGAAAACACTTTGTTGTAAACTATTGTATCATCGAGCATCATCAATCATGGGGTTCAGTCGTTATAGTAAAAAATACTTTACAGCTTTTGACCAATAAAAACCAAAGCAGCATTTTGGTCTTCACGTGTTTGAATTCATGATCTTTGGTTGGACATCGGAGGCAATTGTTACAGGCATAATTCAACAGACAATTGTCAAGTTGATCACATCAAATGGAAACAGAATTCCTTTGATATTCTATCAGGTAAAATCTACTAAAGAAAAATCGGCTTGAATATTAGCACTTTTTCTTGTTAAATTTCTTAAAATATATAAATGTGCATGTTTCAATATTTTTGCGAAATTTTAAGACATTCAGATTATGTGCATGTACTATTTTTTAATTTTTGGAAAAAAAACCCACATTTTTAGAACTTTAGTGAATTGTTAGAAAATGCTAGAAATTTCGGAAGCAACTCCTGTTTTGGAAAACATTACTTATTTGGAAACTCCACTTTTCCTTTAATGTTTAAATTTGTTAATTTTTTTTGGTTAATAAATAAACAACCTTTCGAGTAGAAAAAAACGTTGGAACTTGTTTCATTTCACGTGCAGTTTTTTAATTGTTTTAACATTTAAAATATATAATTCTTTTATTATAAATATGAAAGAAGATATGTAATATATTTTTAAGACTAGGAGGGGAATATATTTACACTAAAAGTTTCGTCGAAGTTTAGAATTACAGGTATAATTTTTAGTACCCTCTTAAAAGGCTGATTCTTAGCTCCATCTAGTGTTGTTTTGACATTAGCTGGAATAGCAGCTCAGTTTATAAGTGATAAATGAATACACATAGATGTGTTCGTGAAAAACGACACTGTTGTCTAAATCAATATCTAGGCACTTAAGGTAATGGACTGTTTGAGTGCACCATTACGCCTCGTGAAACTGAGTTGATCCTCGGAAACGTGAAGTGGAATTCTGTCGAGATGCTAAGCGGCTTTCAGCTTCAGGAATTAATGGTTGTAAGCCTTGGTGTTAGTATTTTCGTTTACCATTTGAATGTATCTATAGTGCTTACTGACTTTCGTTAAATAAATCTGCGATGAAATGCAGGGACCATCTTTCGATAGACTGCATGGAAGAAAAGCCTTTGATGAAAAAATGTTTTGTCCATTTGCCAGCCGCACTGGCAAAATTTTTTGGACGGAATTCAAAATGCTGCAATTCCATAAAAAATATATTGCAGCTAAACATTGATTTTTTAAATTTTTTATTGGAAATTACCCTAGTATAGAAACGCCCTTCATTAAAAATTCAGATTATTCGGATTAGTAATGGTTCTGTTGTTGATTTCGATAGCCTCTCGGTATGGGTCTTATGCAGATTTCGTCAGCATGCATATATCACGTGACATTTCATTCATTCCATTGGCGAAACCTCCAAATACGAAGTATTCCGTAAACTGTGCCCGGAGCACAGTATACGTAAATATAAATAGGGTCACTAAATGTTAATTTTTTGTCCCAAAAAAATCGCAGCGCCGCCATGTGTGAGAGGTGATTACTAAGCTGAAGCCACACCCTTCCGCCTTGTAAACGAATCTAGGCAACGTCTCACTCGTCAGTGTTCTAAAGCACGTGACCTTTGCGTGAGCTCATTAATTACCATAAACATGGAAGCCAATAAGATACAGGTGTTACCCTGTTCAGCTTTGACGATTTAGTTTCACGGGTTAATATGGGCGTGGTCAGTTATCACCTTGCACACATGATGGCGCTGCGGTCTTTCGGAACCGGAAACGCCATTGGAGTGTCCCTACTTATATTTTCGAATACTGTGGTGTTACCCTGTTCAGCTCTGACGATTTAGTTTCACGGGTTAATATGGACGTGGTCAGTTATAACCTCGCACACATGATGGCGCTGCGGTCTTTCGGAACCGGAAACGCAGTGTCCCTACTTATATTTACGTTATATTTTAGTTGATGATTCGATGAAAAAATCATGTGATGTAGCTCCATACGTAACTCTGCATAAGATCCATTATGACAAAGGAGAAGGCGTAATTTGTTAACTATTATGTAGCTGAATCTTGTGCAAATGTGGATCTGTATTCCAGATTAACCATTACTCAAATTATACTTGATTATATTCAAAGATGTTAAGCGGTGTAAAACTACATGCAAGCCGTTACTGTAGTTTCTTTGTAAAATATTTTTGATTACTTTTTTGATATTTTTAATGAGCCTACCTGTAAGTTCGGAGTAGGGGGAGGTTCTACTGTATTTAAGATACGAGATGTATAAAAACACGTCAGTAAATTTTAATTAATGCATGATTTTTACAATTTACCAGCGATATCTAAGCTGATGTAGGCTATGCTGCATCAAAATGGCGCCGTTTCTGATCCAGGAAAAAGTGAAAATTAGAAAAAGGTCAGAAACTACTATTTATATGCGAAAGGAAAATTTCTAATCACGATGACCATTTTTAAATGAAGGAGCGGACGCACGTTTGAGGCTATCACGGTTTTAAAAGCCAACATTGCAAAACGCAGGTGAGCACTTAAAAAAAGGTGCGCTTTTCTCAGGGTCATGTTTGGTTCCTTCCTTCTTGGCACTCATTTTTTATAGAAGACCGGAACAACTGCTAATCTTGATGTCATTTCCCATGCAACGTTGTTCGTATGGACTTTTGGTATGCATTAAGTTTTGTTCTTCCAGTTTTTTTTCTAAAAAAAAAGTTGTACTATTTTCATCAAAGTTCCTTGTTTCTAAGCCTGGAGATATTCGAGGGATTCCATTAGGCAATTAAAGTTGACGATAATTATGTAAGAATGAGAGTAATCACCTTTACGACTTTTAGCATTCAAAATAAAATGTTCTTCACCAATGTAAACTATTGTTCATCATTTCTTTTCCTCTCTGATTTACTTTTCTTTGTGTATATACAGTACATAATACATATACATGTCTATAATTCGTATTTATTATCTTTGATCCATATTGTTTGTTTTTAGGCGTTCAGTAGGCTCCTAGAAAATTCCCAGTGACAGAATGGGATTTTTCACTCTGTTGTCTTAGTGATGACTAAAAAGCTAATCCAACATTAAACCGTTTAGGGAATACTGCTCAATTTTTAAAAATCTTATTGACATTGCTGAACATATGTGGTTCGTCTAACCTAACTCATATTGCTAGGGATTGTCTTTCGAAATTTAGGCTTTCTGTTTTAATTTTAATTAAAATCTTTATAAATACCCGTTGCATGTATTGATAACTAGATGGCGCTTTTTGGAATTTATATTCATTTATAATTTGTTCTGAAGGAAATTTACATTAATATTGTGAATTTCCCAGTTTTAGGTTGTATTTCTTCGCATGCTATAAAAATACTGAAAATATAGTTTGCCGATTTTATTAAACCTGCCCAACTTTGGATACGCGACAATGAGGGTCGATAGCTTGTTTGATTATCGTTTTTGAACACAACGTTGTATATTAATAAGTTTTAATATATCGTTTGTGTCGGTAATTAGATTGTAAATGTAAACGCCAATAAGTGTTTTTTGGCAGACGTTGCGTAGTATCAGCTGCTTGCAAAGGTTTGTCAACAACAACAAAGACAGGTGCAGATGGGTTATGACGCACCTCGAAAAGCCATTGAGCAATGGCACCATTTGCTTTGTTTGCAGATGGCGTGGTCAAGATGAACACGACATTCCAACATCTTTTGCTATTGTTGTGTTGAAGCAAGAAAAAACCATAGCCAGTTTAGTATGCGCAGTCTCGTAAGAGGTGAACTAGTTCAAGATGGCGCCAGTTTGCTACCACCTATGTAAATTCAGTTTTAATGTAGCTCGCAGACCAGATGTCGTCTTGTATTTCCTCCCTTCCAAAATGCAGTTCTGTTTTCCTCAATAAAACAATAGGGAGGCTATTTGCCCCAGGAGAAGTTGGAAATATTCTGAACAACAAACTGTTTTGTTACTTAATTTTCAAACGAGGAAAATCTTGCTTAACTGCCGGACAGAATGCTAGTTTTGCCTACACGTACTGTATTGTTATTTACCGTGAAAAAGAAAAAAAAGCTACACCAGCAGTTAATAATCCCTCAACGCATTGCTTAACGCATTGCTTAGTTAGGATATTTACACGTAAGTTTGCATGGGTTTAAGCCTGGCGAGTTTGGATTTCATGAAATTCAACTTCTACGAGTGTAAGAGGTGAATTTAATTATATATTAACCCTCTAGACAATTTTGTTTAATACACTTCTGATTTTTCAGATTTTCTCAAAACCTCGAGAAACGCTTTGTATTCTTGAGTGCTTTAGAAAAGTATCAAGTTGGAAAGTTTTTGTCAGGATATTATTCCATGCATTGATGAGATGTTCAGAAACTGCAGTTTGGTGAAAATACATTCTGTTAAAGTAGGGCAGCCATTACTCTTTGCGGCTATTGCCCATAAAAAACTAGACAGTAAATTGCCTTTGGCCAATGATCGTAATTTTGCCTGGACTATAGATTATGGTTTGCAAACAATAGACTGACACGCGTGCTGCCATCTAATTTATATTGAACTTAAGAACAAAAAAAGTTAGCTCAAAGCGCCATCGCGTGGTAATTTTGGACAGTACATGCATATTTTATTATATACAGGGTGTTCCGTTTATCATGATTTTCCCAATATCTTTAAAAATAAATAGTAAATCGTAAAAGTTATCAGAATACAATACTAATAATATAAACTTGCCTTTTAAATTATGCAAGAATGAAGGGGACCCCCGATCGCCCTATGGGCGATCCGGGGGTCCCTTTGTTATTTTAAATGGGGACCCCCATTTCTTTTTGTATAGGCCTATGAATCTGCACTTAAAACACAATAAGTATTCACTATTGTCGAAAAGATTTTTCTGGTATCATCTTAGATGTTGCTGTAATCGATGTCCGAAATCGTGTAATACACTATTCACTTTTTTCAACAGGTAGCAGTGCAATGCCTATTGAAAACAGTGAATGGCGTATTACACGATTACAGGAACATCTAAGATGATGACAAAAAAATATTTTAGGGAAAACTTATTGTGTTTTTAAGTGCAGATTTCTTGTCTGCAAAAAAATGGGGCTCCCCATTTAAAAATTACTAAGGGAGCCCCCGGATGCCCCATAGGGGGGCCCTTCATTTTTGCATAATTTAAAAGGCAAGTTGATATTATTAATCTTTTATTCTGATAACTTTTACGATTTACTATTTATTTTAAAAGATGTTAAACAAATCATGGTAAACGGAACACCCGGTAATCCTATCATATCAGCTACAAAGAAACTATTTATTCACGGGCTTAATTTGGCGTTAAAATTGAAACTGCAATTGGAATTTGATTTAGTATCAGAATGTTGTCCCATTCGGAAGACTGAAAGGGGAAATGATTACAGATAGCGCTGTCAGATTGAAAAACACGTCGTTTCGTTAAAACTTTCCATTTAAAGATGGAATGAAGCTATACAGGGTGTTTCAAAAGTATTAGTCAATAATTTTAGGGGTTGTAGAGGGTACTAAACTGAACATGTTTAGTATAAGAACCTAGGGGGGCAGATGTAATTTAAAAAAAAGTTATGAATGTTTTAATTTTGGAAATTTTTAACATGGGAGTAAACGGAGGTGCCCCTTTCGAAAGACTATCCCGCATA
>JAQGBX010006773.1:0-12109 GCA_034698745.1 Megaphyllum sjaelandicum
CTATGACTTCATTAAGGCTTGAAATGGCCATATGTTAAGTAAAAAAACAAAAGTATCTGTAAATATTGTGACACTTTTAACGTTAAATTTATATCTATATTAGCTATTTTCTAAATTTAAATTTGAGAAAAATGCACAGCTCTCAAATTTGACTAACTGGCAGGTTCACAAAAAATTAATTACTTAAGTAGGCCTACTGAATTTTACATTTCCCTTTATTTTTAAAAGCTATGCCCTAGGTTAAAACAAACTACACCTTGTAAATAATTTATTTAAAAACACTAAAAGATATTGTAAATATATGGTTTGACATATTATAAATTAAGCTTACCTAAATTACCAGATAGATTCATTTGCTGTGGCATGCCTAGCTGGAGGCTTCCCTCAAAATGTGCTAAATCCATTGTTATCCTTGAATAGTTTCTTCAAAAATGCAGTACAGTCACACTCTTTTTCATTAAATTATCCATGGTGCATGACAAAAATATCCTAATACATGGACAATTTTGTTTAACAGGCAATTTTGTGTTATAAAACATCAGCCCAACAAGCACAGTCACTGAACAGGGAATTTGCCCCCTGTTTGTTTGTTCAATGAGGTTTTATCCTTATTGGCTAAAAATGGTCACCTGACAACAAATTCAAATTTGAGGGTACCTTTAAGGGTAAATACCTTCAAACCAAATGAATCATAATATGTACCTTCAATTTATGTATAAATATCTTCAATTTTATTTGCCTTGTTGTGATTTAACTCCATGTGTACTTTGAAATCAGGATTAACTGCAGATTTTTTGAGTGTACCTTCGATGTGACTCGAATAATGGAGGTAATAGGCGTTACATGATTAAGAGTGTACAGATAGTATTCGGCAAACTAATAAAAAGTAACCAATCTTTCAGACAGCATTCCATCTCACAAACAGTATTCAGTCTTACAGCTGGCCTAGTATTCTTACAGACGGTTTTTTATCCCAAACTCGAATTAATTAACTTATAAGCTTCTTAACAACTTTTTAAAAGTTTTTTGTTCAAATTTTACTTTAATTTTATTATTAAATTATAAGGTGAGATGAATATGCAATACTATTCATCCAATCGAACAATTTATTATTTTGATAATAGGGATAATAGGGTTATTAAAAAAGCTTATCCTATATCAAGCATTGATTATTTTTTTCAAGAAATTATTTTTAGTAACTGAGAAGTACCTTCTCGGCGTTTTAATGTTGCGAAGTTTTTTTTTAAAATTTTTTGAGAATTATGATTTCGTGTAGCGTAAATGAATGAATAAATATAGCTGTGATTTATTTTCTGCTCAAAGAGGTTCATATAATTGTACATGTGTATTGTAAGTAGAATAAGCTTTAATTAGCTAATAAGATAGTCCTTAACTAAAAAATTGACAATATGATGAAACAATTATGCATGCATAAATAAACTGTTTTATTCAATTTAACATAGTAAATAAACACGTGCTTCCATGTTATATGCTTTAATACACATGCAAATTACAATAATTAAAATGACAAAAATATCAATTTACAATTTCAACAGCACTCAATGTTTTTTATTTAAAATCGACAATAATCACATACATGTATTATCGATGTATTATAATACATTTTAACTCTGGTCTCACAGTGAGTCATAGTAGTACATGCAATACAATTTATTTAACTCATTACGTCAGTTTCATTGTCTTCTTTGAAGTATGGGAAATAAATAGTTTGGACATTTGTCACAATTGAAAAAATACAACAAACATGTATATATATATACAGTACGAGCTTAAATGAATTTTAATTCATTCAACTTATAACTTTCCTATATATACAATCTAATTAATCTCTGGTAAGGCAATATTTCGCAAAAAAATTCAAAGCAACTTCTTTGGCGTATTTCCATGCTGTCACGGACATTTTTATAATGCAAGTATAAAGGTCTAGAAACACTGATTGGTTTGCATGGTGAATAAAAAAAGAACAAATGTTATTGTCAAATCATGGCTAATAGATGTTTAAAAATTCCTTTTAACTCAAATAAGAGGAATTGGTTTTAATTTCAACTTTTTGTCTGCACAGTATGTTTGAAAACAATTTTAAATACGCTAGCTCTTTATTGTCTGTTATTGATTAAGAGAAAAAAACGGGCATTTCTTGAATTTCTTTTGAAATGTAAGAGCTGTGGAGGATATGAAATATTTAAGTTATTGAAATATTTTGTAAATACTCATGTGCATTACCAAAAAAAGTTACCGTTTGAGTCAAGCCCCAGCATATCATATTTTTTGTTTCATATGATGTTTTGGGAGGTTACAAGGATCATAGCGTGTCTCTCATGTCTCGCAGAAATAGCTCGTGATTTGTATGATTATCTTTGTTTGCCATTAAACAGATCTATGATGTCATTGTGCCTGCCTTTGATTGCCCAATCCATAGCATTCATGTTATCGTTATTCCTAGCATCTATATTGGCCCCATATTGTAAAAGTATTTTAGCTGCTTCCAAATTCCCATTTTCGGCAGCCCACATTAATGGAGTGTCGCCTTCAGTATCCCGAGCATTAATGCAATCATCAAATCGAGGTTTACCTTTCAACTTATCAAGAATAAGTTTTAAAATTTGTATTAAAGTTTTTCTAGTGGAGGCCTCATGCAGGATAGTGTGTTGGTCATTCCTCTGAGTTGGATCGGCATTGTTTCGTAGCAGTATTTGGACAACTTCTAAATTACCTTTTTTAACTGATGCATACAGAGGCGTGATCCCAGTATTGCTTTTTAAGTTTACTTCAGCTCCATACTCCAAAAGAGCAAGAATAAAATTGGTTGATTCCAAATTAACCGTAATGTGGAGCGCTGACCAATTGTTTTTGTCAGTGACATTGAGATTAGCACCAATGATCAGAAACAATTCAGCTATATCTGAAGACCCGCATGCTGTTGCGTACATCAGAGGAGTACAGCCATTAACATCTCTTGCATTGACTTGTTTCTCAATTTCTGATTCATTTGGTAAGTTTTCTAAAATAAGTTTCACGACAGCGATTTTGCCACCAATTACTGCAGCGTGTAAAATTGAAATTGAAGCTTTGCTTAAAACTGGATTAGCAATGGATTGAAGCAGTTTTTTCACAGTTTTCAAATGACCATTGTGGATAACTTCATACAATGCTGTCAGCTTATGTTCATCAGTCTGATCTAAAATTATGCTTTCAGCAATAACATTGAAATTAGCACTATAATCCAACAGGGTAGCGACAAGATTGGTTAAGCCCAAACTAGTTACACAGCATAGCGCTGACCAATTGTTTTTGTTCATTATATCGACATTAGCCCCTATCATTAACAATAATTCAACTACATCCGAATGACCTTGTTCTGCTGCATACATAAGAGGAGAATTGCCATCTTGATCTTTGGCATTCACTTGTTTTTCTATTTCAGTTTCATTTGCCAAACTTTCTAAAATCAATTTCATAATCGAAATTTTCCCGCTACTTACCGCAGCATGCAGTATACGTGTAACATTGTTTAAAATTAGATTATCTTCATATAGAAGCAGTTGTCTAATAGCTTCAAAATGTCCATTTCGGACAGCTTCGGTTAATTGCAATTCTTCTTTGAATGCAATAGTTTCAGGCATTCCGCTTTCCGCTGCACAATGCAATGGAGGAGAATCTTCCTTTTTTGCATTGACTTTGCATACACTTTCGAAAAGTAGTTCCACCAAATCTGTTAATCCATATTGAATTGCACAACAGAGGGCGGTTTGATTCTCGTCATCGGTTGCATTCACATCTGCATCTTGCATGATTAAAGTTTTGGCAGAAAGCAGAAACTCATTTGCTTTATTTGCATTTTCACCATTGTCTTCATCGGATGTGTAATTATGCATTCCGTCAATTAAATCGTGGAGAGGCGTTATGGAGGATTTGTCTTTAGCATTGACATTCGCCCCAATTTGAATCAAAACATTTATCATTTTAACATTTCCTTTGTAGCTTGCGAAATGCAATGGTGTTGCACCATTCTGATCACTAGCATTAACACTCATACCGCAATTTATCAAATAATTACTTATTTCTGTTTTGCTTTTAGATAAAGCATAGTGTAGTAAATTCTCACCACTTTCCAGACAAACATTCATGTTTGCTCTATTTTCGTTCAAATTTTCTACTTTATTTAAGTCGTTTTCGTCAATGGCAAAATGAAGTGCGGTTTCCGATTCACTGTTGACAATATTAACATCAGCACAGTTGTTAATCAAACAGTGGAAAACATTCGTTAAATGCTTTTTAATAGAAATCATTAGCGGGGAATTGCTATCGGCATCAGTTATATTTACATCTGCCCCAGCTTCTATTAGGGCAAGTGCCACACTTTCATGCTTTTTAAGTATTGAGACCATGAGCGGAGTTTGACATTTTGCATTCAATGTGTTGATTAAATGCTTGTTAGGCATGAATTGATCAGTTTCATGCATGTGTTCATTTTTGGTAGATAGGTCTAATCTGTATTTACGATTTAGAAAAAGATCTACAATGTCAACATGCCCCAAAAACGCAGCATAGTGCAATTGCATACTACCGTCAGAATTGGAGGCATTAAAGTAGCTTTCAAAATCAGTTTCATTTTCTAAGTGATCTAAAATTAAATTCAATAGATCAACGTTGTTATTTAAAGTAGCGAGATGCAGTACAGAAATATTATGGTTTTTAAGTCTTGTGCTGGCACCATTGTGCAGCAATGTTCTCACAGCTTTCAGATGGCCTGCGCATGTTGAGACACACAGTGCTGTCATCCCAGTGTTTGTGATATGGTCTATATCCGCACCTTTTTCTAAAAGAAGCTGAATTATATCAGAATGCCCTTTAGATGCAGCTATAAGTAATGGTGTAGTTTTGTTGACAGCCAAGTTAGCATTGGCGCCACTGTTTAGTAAAAGCGTCACCATGGCTGTTAAACCAAATCTTGCAGCAATATGGAGGACAGTTTCATCATCCTCATCTACTGCATCAACATTTACTCCTTTTGATATGAGGGCTTGAGCAATGGATAGCAACCTATCTGTCCTATTTGCAATTTCAGATGGATTCTGTTTGTCGGAGAATGAAATGGCTCCAAGAGTTGCGGTATGGAGAGGAGTCATGATCAAGTTATCAATGGCATTGACATCAGCGCCATTATCAAGCAAAACTTTGACAGCTTCGACGTTCAATTGAAAAGCAGCAATATGTAAAGTCCCTAAATGGACAGAGGATGAATTTATATCTAGTCCATATTTAGAAACCTGCTGTACGCTTTCTGTGTTGCTTAAAAGTGAACCGGCCCACTGTTTTTGACCAATATCTGCACCACATTCCCGCAAATATTGGATTATTACTGGACAGTTTTCACACAATGCACGATAAACTGCTCTTTTGTTTTCACTGTCTAAAGCATCAACATCGGCGCCGTGATCGAGTAGACAGTGCATTACATTTTTCATTTTTTTAAGTATTGCATATAATAATGAACAGTAACCTTGACCATCTATTAAATTAACATTGGCACCACTTTTAATAAGTTCCATGGAAATTTCATCGAATACTTTCGCAATTGCGATATGCAGTGATGTCGCATTATATTTTGACATTGTATCAAGAAAAGAGGTCGTACGTGCTGATGCAATAACTGAAGGGCAATTTGACTGGATGCTATGTTGGAGCAATGCCTTCACTGCATCCAGATGACCATTTTGAACGGCTAAATGCAAAGGTGTATATCCATCGATATCCATTTTGCTCACATCAGCCCCATTATCTAACAGCAATTTAATGATGTTGTCGTAACCACAATAAGCAGCCAAATGTAACGGTGAAGATCTTTGTAAATTCAAGTTGCTTACGTTTTCTCGCCCTGTTTCATTAGCATCAACTCCAGCTTCAAGCAAATAACTTACACAGGGCTCACTTTTCTGAACAATAGCAATATTCAATAGGGTCAGATTGTCATCATTACATAGTTCTAAATTTAATCCATGGCATCGTAACATTTCGATCATTTCAACGCCACAGTTAGATATAGCCATATGCATAAGGCTTTTTCTTTTGAATGCCGTGTTTATATCTACTCCATGATCGATCAACATCTTCACAACTTCGAAGTTTAGATAAAAAATGGCTAGTCCAATAGCATCAAGGTGCTCTCCATCTGGTGAAATGTAATTCATCGAAGGATTATTTTCGAGCAAAACGTGTGTGCAGGTATCACTCGAATTTATAATTGCAGTTATCAATGGAGAGTATCCTTTATCATTTAAGCAGTTAACATTAGCACCAGCCTTTAATAATACCTCTGTTATTTCACAGTTGTTTGATTCACAAGCGATGTGAATTGGGTATGTTTTTGATTTGTCCCTTACATCAACTTCTACGTTATGCTCAATTAACAGTTTGACAATGTCGAGATTGTCGTGGTGGACTGCCAAATGCAAAGGTCTTTGTCCATCTTTTCCCATGCTATTAACATCGGCTCCATATTCCATTAAGTGATTTACCATCATTGGATCACATGTATCAACTGCCTTGTGAATTATGTTCCATTTGTTCTTATTATATACATTAATACTTGCCCCATATTTTGTCATCAGCTGTACGATGCCGTAATGGCTCTCTTGAACTGCTAGAAATAATGGCGTGTATCCATCTTCATCAAGAATTTCAGTGTTCGCATCGTGATTAAGAAGATACTCGATCATGGCATAATCACCTTTGATTGCTGCCAGGTGGAGAGCAGTTTGGTTATGCCCATTGCTGGCATTTACATTTACATTGTGCTTTGTTAATAATTCCATAATATTCAAGTGACCTTTCATAACTGCAACATGCAATGGAGTATCGGAATTTTCTAGAAAACCATCGACTTTGGCCTTTTTTTCCAACAGAAATTCAGCAGCTTTTTCGTTACTTTCTTGGACTGCTATGTGCAAGGGAGTGAAATTGTTGTGGTTAATGCAGTTTATATCAGCACCATAATCAACTAGCATCTGGGATATTAAATGCTCGTGGTTTATGTTCATACTGTAATGGAGCGGATAGTTGCCCATATTCCCTGCAACATTAGCACTGGCCCCATTGAGTAAAAGCAATTTCACTATAGCCGCTTGATTATGTTTCACTGCTGTATGAATCGGTGCGTCTTGATCACCATATTCTGAGTTTAATTTTGCATCATGATGGATTAATAATTCCACGATGGCCAAATTGCCTTTTTTGCAAGCCAAACTCAATGGAGTTTCATTGTTTAAATCGACAGGGTCAATGATGATATTGTCGCTCTCCAACAACGACATCAGGATGTCTATGTCCTGGTTTTCCACAGCCATGTGCAATGCTGATTGTGACGAATTTCTTGTCAAGCTATTGACATCAGCCGTAAAGTTTAATAAGCTACTCACTGCTTCTTGATTCTTTTTTTGAGTGGCCAAATGTAGGGGAGATAGGCCATCGCTATTGAAATGGTTAATGTCTAAACCATATTTTAGTAATTCGTTCAATATTGCCACATTCTTTCCCGTAACAATGCAAATGTGAAGCATTTGGTAATCATTGAGGTTTAACTTAGAAATGCTCTGATCTGATAATAATTCTTGCACAGCTTCTAATTTATCCACAATGACAAATTGTTTGCAGAGTTCCGTGTTCCATGTTGATTTAATGTTCTTATCCATTTTTTTTTCCACTGTCACATAATTCACAATGTTTGAGGTTTCAGCAACTCGCCCTTTCATTATTAAATAGCATTCATCGTTTGAGAAAAGCTTTGCCAAATCCAGAGGAGTCGCATTTTCGATATTCACTACGTTTGGATTTGCACCATAGCGCATTAAGAGTCTGACGACATCAGCGTTTCCTCTGGCAGCCGCAAGGTGCAAGGCCGTTCTTTTAAAATGCTCAGTCGCATTGACACTTACTTTATTATTAAGAAGAATCTGCAAAACATTCATTACCTGTTCCTTTTCAAATGTATCATCTATTTCAATTGCACAAATTGAATGCAGTGCCGTTGAATCCTGTAGCCCTGTTGCATTGACATTAAATCCATTTTTCAGAAGCAATTCGACTGATTCATATTGTTTTGAACAGACAGCTTCTTGCAGCAACGTAAGTCCATTTCTATTGTAATTAAGTTCGGCTCCATGATCAATCAGGAACTGACCTATTTCGCAATGACCTGCAATTAAAGCTAAACAAATCGGTGTAACTTTCTCTGTTGTAAGTGCATTAAGATCGGCGCCTCTTTCTAAAAGCTTTTTAACCACGTTCAGATTACCATATTTTGAAGAATAATGAAGTGCAGTCCAATCATCTTCATCCTTAATGGCGACATCAACACCGTGTTCTAATAACATTTCAGCCATTTTAAATTGTTTCTGACGTATTGCTATCTTCAATGGCCATTCCAAGGTAAGTTGGAATTCTTGTGAGTTTTGCAGTGATTTATTAGCTGTGCACCTAATGGCATTGGCATTGGCATTATGATGCAATAGCAATGAGACCATGTCCAGATGATTATTTTTACATGCCAAGTGGAGTGGTGTGTATGTCACTGATCCATTGTCGTCATTTGTGTATGTAACATCTACACCTGACCCTGCTTCTATCAGCAGTTTCATGATGTCGACGTGTCCCTGAAATGCCGCCAGATGAATGGGAAAACAGTAATCGCCAGGGTTAGCATTGACATCGGCCCCGAACTTGAGCAGCGTTTCCACCACAGGGCAATTGCCACGAAATGTAGCAAAGTGAAGAGGCATTACTGTTTCGCTTAAGCAGTTCACTTTAGCACCTGCTTTTATCAAGGTGTCTGCAATGCCGGCGCTGCGAGCATAAAAAAGTGGCGTGAACCCATTTGCATCTCTAGCGGAGACATCAGCATTGTTGTTGATCAACAAGTTGACCACATTCTGGTGCCCCTTCA
Source organism: Megaphyllum sjaelandicum (assembly GCA_034698745.1). Lineage (NCBI taxonomy): Eukaryota > Metazoa > Arthropoda > Diplopoda > Julida > Julidae > Megaphyllum > Megaphyllum sjaelandicum. Next base: position 8,963 of record JAQGBX010006773.1, read on the forward strand.
TGGATGCCAGATGCAGCGGCGTCCCTGCATTTTGGTATTGACAGTTCACGTCGACGCCTAAGTAATTAAGTAGCTGAACAATTTTATCAAGCCCCTTTTCTACTGCTATACGCATCAGACGAATCATGTACTCTTTATTCACATTCTTTAAAGCACCTGCGTCAATCAAAGCTTCGATGGCGTCAGCAGAACCATTTCTAATAGCTAATATCAATGGAGTTTCGGCATTGAGTTTGCTGACAGCTTTCACATTAGCACCATACTCAAGCAGAAGTTTTATCATGTCTACGTCGCCTAAAAATGCTGCCTTGTATAATGATGATAGTCCGTTTTCATCAACTGCTCCGACATCTGCTTTGTTGTCGAGCAAGCATCTTGCTGCATCGATATTTTTGGTTAAAACTGCGATCTGCAATGGGGTGTAGTTAATTTCATCGGTGCTGTTTACTCGAAAACCTTCTTTGATCAAGACACGAATTATATCCGAGGTGCAATTTTCTGCTGCCAGATGTAATAGTTTCCATTCGTTGCCATAGATGTGACTGTGTTTCAGAAAGAATTTTGTCCTTAGTGAATCTGCAAAAGTTACTGCATCAAGCAATTCATGTCCAGCCATCTCAAGAAAATCTGAAAATTCGAATTCTGCCATTGTCTTCTCATCTTGAACAATATCTCCTTGTCTTAGCACGTTTAGTAAATCAATCCTCCAGTGCCTGTTTTGCCAATATTTTGATTGAATAACTAACTGAATTTCCTTTCCGTAAAATTTCGGATTTTTATCCACGATGTTTTCTGTTTGTTCCGCCAGGTTTTCGTCACTGAGAATCGTTTGCAAAAATAAACTGTCGACGGTCTTATTCATAATTTTGATAAGGGCTATCAATGCATTGCCATGATTTACTAAAATGTCCGCAAATGCCTCGAGATATTCTAGCAGATTTACGTTTCTCAGATCGGTCATGGCATCTCCATGAGCCAAATAATTTCGCAATGGGGTGTAATGGAATTTCTTCATCAACATACGCTCGGCTGATAAGTGCATCAGTGCTTCCAATTTTTTGCAACTTTTCTTACTCGATATCAATTTCATGGTATTGAAAGCCTTCATGATTAACATTTCCAAAGCAGCTTTCAATTGTTCCTTGGTTTTAACTGAAGGTAGATCATGTTTAAGTCTCAGTTGACTGGCCATCTCAATGAAATAGTTATACTGTTTAACGAAAACCTCTTCAATTACTTTTGTTGCTAAATTTACGAACATATTTTTCGTACTTTCCGGTTCAATTTGCAAGCTTTCGGCGAAAGTCGTGAAGTCCTGTTTAAAACTTTTCAAATCGTCTTCTTTGTTCACTGATTTTGCCAGTTTGTCGAAAGGGTCTTTTACCCTTTCCAGAGTCGTTTTACATTTACTCCGATTTTTGTAACATTGCTCCCATTGTTTCATTTCAACCTCACATTGCAACTCGCTGACGAGATTGAAAAAATCTTCGCGAGTGACTTTGTTTATTCCGTTACATAAAATCGACAGTTTTATTTTTGTAGTTCGAATTGCTCTTTTGTTTTCAACTTTAGTTTTTAAATTTTGAATACATTCTTCAGAAAGGCATTCATCGGAGATATTTCTTGACATTTTTGTTAAGTTTTTAAAAACACTCGTCAAAATATCATCGAGCAATTGAGTCGGTTTGGCTATTAGTTCAACTTCATTCTGAAACGCATCGAGCAGTTTCTGAAAATCTTGCTTTTGGTTTTCGTCGATTTTCATAAAATTGATAAAGTCATTTGATCCTGAACCATTAAGAAATTCTTCAAGAAATTCATTTAGCAGCAGGAATTCTGACTTTTCTCGCGTACTTTCTCTGACAGAGTTAAGAAAGAATGCGTTTGGCGACTTATCATCCTCCATTAATTTAACTGTGTCTAAATCCCCACTAAATCCAAATTTAAATTTTACGATCGCTGCTTTAAATGCTTTCACAACAAGGGCATTTTTCATAATGACATTAACGAAGATGTCTGACAAGTTCAGGCCACATAACTTCCTGGCACCTTGTTTTCCTGATATTTTAAATTTTCTAAACTGTTCAATTTCTTTAAGACTAGATATCCTACTTATTACAGATTTGCATTCCGTCCAATCATTATCAAAAATTAGGAATTTTTTATCGTCGTTTTGATTAGATAGTTCCGTTTTCAAATGCATTCTTTCCTGAATAATGTATTGAAACATTATAGCCAAGGTGCCCTGCTGTGCTCTATCGACATCACCTGAAATTAACTCCGAGTTATTTCTTAAAATAATAGCCGAATTCTCCAAAGATTGTTGAATAGTTTCAAGCGACAACTCGCATGTGATTTTATTGAACAATTGCTTGATTTGAAGAAAGAATTCCTTGATTATGTCGTTTGAAAAAGTCAGATGGGTACGAAGAACAATTTCAATTTGCTTTACTTTAACATATCTCACAAAGTTTAAAATAACTTTGCGAATTTTTTTAAGGTCTTTGTGGAGATTTTCTAACAAAATGGGATTGCTTTTTTCGTCTGCTTTTGAGAAAATCTCTTTGAAGGTACAGTGCGAAAGCAGATTTCTTACATCTGTAAGAACCTTAATTTGCACACCCGCATCTGTTAGTTTCTTTTGAAATTCTTCTGATAAATTGGGGGTTTCGGTAGTGTTCTTTAAATACTCTCCAGCAACCTGCAATGCTCTTTCAAGAACCAATTGGCTTACACAAGATGTGTCATCGATGTTTACATCCATGGACAATGCAAGGTTAATGTAATGCAAAACTCTGTCCAACGCATAACTGTCTTTCATGATCAAATATTGTGGACTATCAATTGCTCTTGTTTCATTGCTATTTGTGCTGTCTTTGGCTTGTGAGAATGCTTCTAAGAGGGCTTGCAACAAGTTACATTGTTTTCTCTCAAATCTTATTGTCTTATAAATTATATTCATTTCTTTATTTTCATTTGAGCTATTTTCGAATGTTTCCCAAACGTTGATAGGATTATCCTCGAACTTCAAGTGCTCTAGTCTTTCTTCTCTGATTTTTTTGCTCATTATGAAAAGTCTGTCGTTTTCTTGAAGAGGAAACAAAAGGTTTGTTAAGTTAAGTTGAATAGCCTTTAACGTTTCTTGAC
>JAQGBX010006774.1:0-12109 GCA_034698745.1 Megaphyllum sjaelandicum
TTCAATTTCGTTGAAAAAATGGTGTTAGGTAAAAGTTAATACTATCAATGGATAGAGCACCCATGACAACCTATCTATAGACACAAGCAGATTTTTCATATCTCTAATGGCTAAGAAAAAAATTGGGTGGTGATGGACTTATGAATCACCCTGTATACTCGCTGTACGTGATTTGGGAAGATCCTACCTAAACAAGGCAAAGGACTCGATTAGATAGGAAAATGGCAGTGGCCGAATTAATATAGATGAACTATCTCAGCATTCGCCTGGGGGGGGGGGGAGATTGTATGAAACAATGAAAAAACACAGGAAAAACCGAACTTTGTGTTTTAAATGGAGAAACACTCGGTAATCTTCGCAGGTTTCATTACTTTTATGGAATCGATTTCTGTAGGACAAAACACTGCATGCTCCTTGGTCTAGATTCAGAAGTGCGCAGTTGGTGGAATGTGCACGGCGCTTCAGCTTATTTACTCGCATCATCCTCTTATAAGCCAAGGCTTATAAGCTTTATAACCGAATTTATAAGCTTATTCTGGTCAGTGATATGCATTAAAATTCGAAATATCTTATTACAAAATGCGAGTTGTTAATGTAAAATGTCTGAATTTCCTGGATCAACTCTGGAAAGAAACAACCTTCGACGCGTTTCTTTATTCGTTAATTGCTTTTCCATTTTTTTCAAATTCTAACCTTTTTTGGAAAATTGGTAATCTACTTACTGTTATGTCAAAGTACATTGTACATGCATGTTCCATGCAATGGTCAATTCGTGGTTACAGTATCAAAGGAACTATCGCCTTTCCGCGTTATGCAGGATGATTGGAAAATAGAAAAATTCTAATTTTCACTAGAGCGTTGACGCAGCGCAAAACTGCCAATTTCATAATTGGCGGCACCCGCTAATTTCTATGATAAAGGTAATTTCATTTACTCACGCTGTAGCCCCATAGGCATCGTTGGCATGTATTGATCACCCTTCTTCCCCAAATCAAAAGTAGTTGCTGAACGTTGTTGTTGTTTTTTCCCCGTCTAAATTTAAACGAAATGCGGGTAAATGGTTTCAGGCATTTTCAACTGAATTTAATGCTAGAGTGTAATTATTATACGTTTGTTCTGGCCAAATACAATGAAGGCCTTTAAATCGTTATCACTACGTACAATCTCTGAAATATTTAAACTTTTTGTATATTAAAGGAAGGCTGTCAGCAATTTGAAAATGCCCACAATAATTGCTCCAGTTATACTTTCCGAACCACGGAAGGAAAAAAAACCAAAACGTATACAAAAGAGTGTTGTGAGTAATCGGGTGGTAAATGTAGGGCTCCGTCGATAAAGGAACCATTATTTATTTTATTATTCATTCTTAGGTTATTTTATGAAGGGGAAAGGGGGGATTTTCATTTTCTTAATTGTCGAATTTTTGGAATAAAAATTTTCTTGAATGTTTATGATGACCAACTCCATAGCTTGTGCTTAAATTTGTTAACATTTATACAGTAAAATGCTATACTTTTCAGCACACTGAAATTGATATTTAAAGTTTTAGAGTCACTACAAGCACAATCTTAAATGAGATTTACAACTTTTTACAAAGTATCATAATAATATTTCATACATGACAACATGTAACTTTTCATCATCTGCTAAACATTTTAGCATGTTGCCATCATGAATTGTATAAACATTTCTGTATACTGTATACAGTATACAGCATAAACCGAATGTAAGATGATCATACCGTGCTTATTAAACCATATATTTTTGATCGATTTAATATATCTTAATTGTTTTGCAGTTTCTGGGCAATTCTATAAGGTCGTCCAAGATGTCTAAAAATTGCCAAAGCATGGATTCTAGAGAAAAATTCTCTTCTCAAAATATTGAAGAATGTGCTCATATGGGTATTTTTAAAATTCCTAGTTTTTATATAACAATAGGCTACTCATGAAGTCATGATCTATGAAAATAAAACATTTTTGACGTTATGAATCATCGCCCAACTCAACATGTGGAATATTGTAAAAAAAACCTCTCCTCTGTGCAATAACTTAACATGTCGTCACTGCATTCGCAAAAGAGGCAAAACTTCGCAAAATATCCACGTAGTCACGCTGTTTATATTCATGAAAAGCATATATATTTTCCGTAATATCAATTAGCGATATGAAAATCCAGTCTTGTCTTGTCAATGTCGGAGAGCCCCTTGAGTAATGTATACACTTAAGAGATGCGCATTGAAAATGCAACGAGCGTATACGTACTCAGCCTCGTTTTCGTGTGCCTTTCGAGCAAGCCATTAATTTGCATGAACGAAATTGTTTGAAAGGCCACAATTAGTCGAGGGCAAGTTCAGAGCCAAGAATGTAACATTTATTACCATCCTGTGTATACGTGGTTTTTTTTTTTGGTTTTTTTTTTCAACAGGCTATATGCCCGTATAAGTTTCATCCATAACCGACACTTGATGTGGATCCATGGATATTTAACCCTCTATCCGCTGGTTGTTGTTTTTTTCTGTAATTTCTCCATTGTTTTCCCCCATCAGAAGTTCCTCGAGGCTAAAGAGATGAGATTTTCCCCTCCTGTACCGCTGCCAAACACGGGCTATCTGTCTGAAGTTTCTGCATTCGAGATACCAGCAAATATATATTTGAAGAATTTGCATTGATTACAGATAATTTGGCGAGTGTGTGTGTACCCTAGGCTAAAGTCAAGAGGTGGACTAACTCTTAATATAAAAACTTTTAAAAAAACCTCTAAGACCGAATCGTGACCAGAAGTTTAAATGACTTTTTTTTCCTGGCTGTTCATCTTTTGCATGCAACTTGCTCGCATGGTTTTAAACGAGCTGTCAGTTTTTTTGTAGTTATTCGATTCGGAAAAGAATACCTGGTCGAACCTCCCTCTTTGGGCACCTCCATTAACTAGGAAGATTCTTGAGATCTTGAGCGGGTGTAGCTTGCCCGTGGCCTCCGTTTCATTCTTCAAGTTTTCATTAAAATGCCTCCAATTTAGGCTTACTGATTATAGGCTTCTTTTGAAAATTGTAATGAGCATTAGGTACCAATTCTTGCTGGTTAATTCTTCACGCAGTTCTGTAAACTTTTACTTAATTTAATCTGGGATGGCCCAGCGCAGAAGTGGAAACATTTCTCCTAATTGTCAAAAACTCTCGCATTAGGAATCGCGTTACCGGCATGCACCTCGCTATATGGTTGATGAGTTTTGGGTCATTCCCCTAAATTCGAAGCTTTGGCTCGCATGAGTTGCGATTATGCTTTTCTAAGAGATGGATGTTTTGTATTTCTATCACTTCAATGGGTATTCCGCAAATATATTGTATTGGCATCTCTTTTTATTTCGATACTTATCGCCATCTAATGCGCCCCGCAGTGCCTAACTTAGGGAGGTCGACTGCAGATAGTTGATCTGAAACATTTTTTCATGAATTTTTTTCTTCTTCATTACTTGACGGTTTGGGTTTTGCGAGATGATGATGATGATGATGAGGATAATAATAGGGATTTTGGGAAACCGCTCGCATGCCGTGTGCATGCATCGTAGATATCCTATACCTTGTGGGATTCTCATGCGGTTCATAATCATTATTACTCCCCCCTAGCCCCCTGCGCATGTGGTATGGTGGTTGCGGTGGTCTTAACCTTCACCCCCCCCCCCCCCCCACTTTTACCCTTGCCTTCATCCCATGCCTCAGACGGGGCACGTGGCTGGCATGGTGCAGTCACGGTTCATCCTCTTCTGTTGGTTAGGATTTCAACTTCATAAAACGTTAAACGTCTCGCTTTTTTATTTGGGTTTTTTTCGCTCATAATTTGGAAGGTTCAGGGACGTGAAAATTGAAGTGACCCCTCATTATCATCAGGCACGCATCCCCGAATTTGTTTCTTGTATCTAGTTATTTGTTGTGCATAGACGTTGTGAGACGAACAATGCGAAACAGCCATTGACTTGATCCCTTTTGTAACAAAATCTTGTCAACACATGCACAAATAACGGTTGTGTTGATTTCTTTTGGTTCTACCAAAATAAATTTTGAAACTCGAATTTTGTTCAGGAATTGTTGGTATACATGTTAAACTATATCCCTTTCCCTTGTTTTTCATTTTCATTAGTCAGTTATACTTTACGAACTTGACTAACATGGGATTGAACTTGAAAGATGCAGCATTTTCAATGATTTCAAATGAAAACTACATGTTTGATGGATGCATTAATCCGTGATAAAATTCATAAAAAGCGCTTCCGAAAGTTTGACGCCAGACAAGCAGCACAGACTATACGCAATTATCATCATCGTTGGTGTTTATTCAGCGTCAATAAACAAACGAATTGATATGCAAAGGTTCTCGAAATGTATATAGATGACGCCACCACGCGTGTAATTTTAGTTAACTTGCCGCATAGCGTGTGTTGCAATTTCTTATAGCCCGCCAATAAGTCGCCATTAAATCAAAGTGAGCAATCCATAGACGTCTGTAGATTTGCCGTTTCATTAACATTCTTAATTATTTTTTCGTTATTATGAACTCCCTTTATTGCTTTTGGGCGCCATTTGATTTTTTTTCTCTCGTTTCTATGTAGATGCATGGTGCCAAATTACTTACTTGCCTCGTGGACAAGGACTGTTGCCTGCATGCGTGTGTGCTCTATTGTGCGAGGTTGGTCCATGCTTTTTCTTATAGATTTACTAATTTGCACTGTCGTAAACTGCGCATTTTGGATAGTTCTCACCTTTTGGCTAATTTGTGCAACTGGCACCACGGAGACATATGGGTCATGAATGCGAGGTGGGAAATGATCTGCAGACACGACGAAAAAACTTCGTTTTTACTTCGGTGCAAAATTCCTTCCTATCTTCACTTAACCGTTTAATTAGCACGTTGGAATTGGGTCTCCGTGTTTGTTTGAAGTTCAAAGACTGCGACCCATGTTTTGCAATCGTGATGTAAGTCTGTCTCATAATGCCCCATTCCTTTCATTCCAAACAATGAGTGTTTTGAGGACAATAAATGCATGGAAAACGAGTCAAGTTTATCGTTAATAGAAATGCTGTGTCTGCATGCCATAAGTGATGCATATTATGCGAAATATTCAACGAGCGAGGCAATACGTGTTACATTGTTTAAGAAATGTAGGGTCTGTCAAGTTCAGTTCTTTCTGATGACCCGTTTAGGCAAGTTTTTGACTTAACGTCATGTATTTGCAAAATCAACAACGCCACAAGCAGTTAAAAATGTTTGGTTAAATTGAAAAATTGTTACGAGGCTTGCTCTTAGTTCATAAATTTGTAAAACTCATTTGTTCCTTTTTTTTGCTAAGAAGTTTATGCAGTTCTTTAGAAGCTTTACAAGTAACTATAGCAGGTAATCACATTTTAGTAAGTTAGAAACTTTAGTATTTAGGTGCTGTTAGTGTGATTTTTATTCAGATACTGTTTTTACAGCACGCATCGAGTAGATTGTAAGCTTTAATAGGTACAGATATTGGTAAATTAGTTTAAGGACATTAACACGCTTTCGTGATGCATCTCATGTCGCGTGCTTCCTAGGAAAAATATCATCGGCAAACTTTAAATTGAGAATGTTGTTTTATTTTTTAAAAAAATGTACATGTAACTTGATACTGAATTAAGTGGGTTACGTCTGTTGATGCTCCAGTTGACGTCTCCTTCCTCAATTTTTTTTTTTTAAATATGTTGATGTCTAAATTAATGCAAACATTATAATTGTTATTTGATATCGTTGATCACCAAACGCATGAATAATTTTAATCGATTGATTTTAGCATGATCTTTTTCCATTTTGTAGTTCAAAATGTTCATTTAGAGGTAATGTGGTCTCGCCGTTAAAACTTGATTATATATAGTCGAAATAACATCCTCGCAGTATAAAAAAGTTCTAAAGTTGTTCCATTTAAGTTATCAGTTTAGTCATTTTATCAGTCATTTAACTTTTAGCATAATTACCGCAGTCTTCCTTGTCTGATTTATATTCAAATTTAGAAGCATGTTCGCTATCGTTTACTTTAAATGTTTTGGTATTCTCAACTTGGAATTTTGTGGTACATAACTGCCTGTTCCCAAACATGCAGTTTCGATGCCAAGCTTGAATCAAAAGACATTACGTTATAAGAATGTTGTGTGAGGAAAAAAAACATTTTTGATAAATATGCGCATAAAATCCATATTCGTTGAAATGGATCACAATCTCCAATTTGATTGATTCTCTGTCTACAGAATTCGGAATGACAAATTGTTTGAAGCTGCAATTTGCAGCCAATATGGCGCAATTGTCACGTATCTCAGTGTTGGATAACCACTTGTGGAAAAGTGTTTGCTTCTAAGGCAATTTTCCCTAATGGCATTGCGTTCGTGTCCCGTATTGACTTTAAGGAGCTCGAAGTCAACTTTTATGCATATATAATTAATCGAGTGCATTTGAACATGGTGTTTGCCATCATTTTAGAAATATTGAGAATACGTCCGATGTTGATTAAATGAAATAACCTTTAGCCCAACGGCGCACGTGGGTAGTTCTGTTTGAATTAACGTCTAGGCCAACTCAGCATGGGACTTGTTGGTTCTTTTGTGCTTTATAGTAAATATAGTATCGTGCTGAGCTCAATCTACTATGCAGTGTCGCCAAGGAATAATTCAATATAAAAGGAGTGACAGTCGAATTTATACATTCGAGTTAGAGTCATGTACATTTTTGATTATTTTGTTCGAGTGCTTTACGATCATAAAGCAAACTAATGCTGTAATTGAACAAACGTTGAAGTGTATGCATGTACAGTACATATGCAGGCTTGAATTCCGCACTTCAAATAGTTGTAGTCACAACAATTTGCATTTGTAAATTGTCAGATAAATTGCGGGTCCCTCATAGCCGAATGTGACGAGGATGTAAATCAGTTGCAACATGGACCATAGCAAATTTGCATTGACCACCGAGAATTTGGTCATGCAGTTGTCATATTTTTTGCATGGTCACTATACAGTCGACATTCTTTAATTTGTTAGCTTAAAGTTTAAACCGTACTTCGTATTATCAGAAGGTAGACAAAACATGATTTTAAAAATAAGAACTAAAGTTTCGTGGAATTGTCTGCATGGATGGAATCCTACTCCTCGTATGGGAAGGTGCTGCACAATTTATTGGAGATATCCCCTTTATAACGTACCTTTGTTCATATTGCCAAAAGTTTGTTTTAACGTATAGCATAGCGTGAATGCTTGAGAACTTGAACTTTCATTCGTTTTAACTGAACATTTGTGATATCAGAATTCCAAATGCGTTTTAAACTAAGAAATTAACATTACACGTCCATATACCCTACAGGACGTGGACTGAAAATAAGTCCGTACTTATGCGAATTTTTCTTAATGAGGTTCCACTGTATTCATAATCCGTGCGATATTATCGTGATAGCATACCGTTATTTGCGTGGTGAATTATTTGTTGCCTTAAAAACATACTATTTTTACTCATAGGGATCCACTTGTGCAAGTATAAATAGGAAATATTTTGCAGGCGTGCAAGTGCGAAGTTGTTGAATTTTAATTAGCTCTTACAGTAGGGTAACAAACCCTTTTCCCATGGTTGTTTGCTCGAGCTCTAATCATGCTCAATTGAGTTAGCATCATGAACCCAAAGTGGGTACTGTGCAAAAGCAAAAACGTGTTTATCTTCTCACAACGTATGCTAAACAGTAAATTATCCATGGGAACAAAATTATTTTTTCTTGCCTTAACCATACTATCTTGTAGATTTAAAAATGCAAATACATGTAACTAAATTCTCTGACTGTATTCAAATCATCTCTAGTTGTCACGCTTGCAATCGCTCCTTTAAAGTTTAAACTTCACAACATACACGTAGACCAACATTGTAATGTTACTACCATCTTCTTCGTTGTTATAAACCTTTGATAATTTCAATGTTGCAGTAAAAATTCAAAATATATAATTTTAGTGACCTCGAAGCCGAATTTAGGGAATTTCTAAATGAGCCATTCGAGGAAATGGAGTTATCAATACAGTTCGACGAACTCGTAAATTAAACGCTTGAAACCATTCGAGAGAACACTTCATTAATATACAACACCATGCACTATAGCTTCAGATCAAATGATCTAAAGTCACGATATATACGAAATAATACGATTTTGTTGTATCCATACAAATTATCACCAAATTATCTGATTAGAATTGCGATGCGTCTTTCCAGCATCATCAATCAAACATATGATCACGTTGCTCATTGATAGTTTATCCTCCATTACGTTTAGTCACAGTTTATGGGCTTTAGTTCTCAAACTAAATGCCACCAGATGGCGTGTGAATCGGCGACAGACAGCGGAGTCTTATAACATTCCAACAGATCAAGTTGATTTTTCTGAATAATGTTTCTGAACATTTCCCAATTAAGACATTCTAAAAATTCAGAATTTGCTCTAATAAAATCAGTTGCATGCATGTACAATTTGAAATGTTCATGCCTGCACGCGTGAGCCATTTTCATATTTTTGATAGGTGCGATAGGCGAAGCTGAAATCATTTCTGACGTAATATCGTCCGAAATTTATTGACAGTGTCCCTTCCAGAGTAAATAATTCGCGTTCTCTCATTTCTTTATTTGTCATATAAGCAAACTTTTGCCTATATAACCCTGCAGGCGGGCAAAGCGCGTCGTGCACGCCCCCTGCTGTGCCAATAGCTATTCAAATATGTGGCGAGTATAATTCGTGCCATGCATGCAACGTGCATGATGACACACAATTGGAAATCCATATTTTGATTTGCGAAAAAGAGTCGTGCCGTAACGCAAATGGCCATCTAACACGAACTGGAATGGAAGATAACGTAACAGCAGCGCACTGAATAGCACTTAAGTGAATTAACTTGTTCTGGCAAATGGAAATCGTCAATCTGTCCTGACAACTTACCTTTTTTTAATAACCGAAACCCCAATTTCTATACTTGTAATTGACTTTTCAATTTTCTTATTCATTTAGCATGTGTTAAGTTTGACGAAAGTGTATTAACATGTCAAACAATATGGCTGTCAATTTTTCACCCTAATTCATTTTTGTTATGCTCCAACTGCGTGTCTTTGTCAGTTCACCATCGGGCCAAACGTTCACGGTGAACTTTAGGCACGCTAGATGTTCACAACCGCACTTGCGAGAGCATCATATATTGCGCCATCTTGAATTGGGCGAATGACAGCGATGACATTTTGTGCTAAAACTTAAAGTAGTCAATATAATTTCCATGAAAATAATACATAGAATTATGCATGTTTGTATTCAGCGAGTTGATATAATATTCGTTCAATTTAAAATGAATGTATACTGTACAGCCTATAGAGAAGATTAGGTAGAAATCATGCTAGTATTTGTATTAATTATAATGTTTCTCTAGTATTAGGAGAAAAATAAGTATGGTAGTAATCAATGAGTTTCTGGGTTCCTTAGAAAATCTTTTACTTTGCATGTTTCGCTATTTTTTAGAAATGTATAGCATAAAATGCTTCAAAATAATTTTCTATAGAGGATGTTGAATAGATCCAAATACAATGTAGCTCTCAGATCGCACAGAAGTGACACAACTGAACAGTTTATATTTTAAGATAAAGTAAGTTTTAACACATGGTAATGCATTGTACAATAAAATGGTACTAACATTGATAACCTCAGAGATGTCGATTTTACTGGATATACATGTACATGTACAGTGTATTTCTTATTTCTCTTGAGTTGTGTTACTTCTGAAGCAGGGTTGCAATTTGCGATGGTACTTTTAAAAGAAAAATATTTTCTTAAATTTCTAACAACTTCTATGTTTAAAAAATTGCAGCGTTTAATTATCAAAAAGCTTGAATTTAGAAGGCTCGTCATCTGTATAGGACTCACATTAACAGAATGCATATTATGTGCCCAAATCAAAATGGTGTCCTCTTAATCGTAAATTATACCCTGTTAAGCGACAGACTAGCATAGGTAGATATGTGTCATGGGTCCCCTGCAGCTATATCCCACTCGCGTAGGTATGCTTTTATGTCATATCTGTAAATTTATGTCCGTAAGTTACTTTTTTTGAAGCCACATCGCTACTTAAGTTTAACTTTTTTTGCATATATAGTGCACTTGGCACATCTTATTGTCTTAGACTTGCGGCGGAGGTCGTTGAACCTTTTTTGACATGACAGTACTTTTTCGAAATGAAACTAAACCATTTTTTAGCTTGGAAAAAATATATTTATTGCGATGGTTTTGGAATGTTAGGACAATGACCCCGCTGGACAATTCTATTAAAATTACATTTTGGCTGCGTTCTCTTGGATTAAAATTGAATAATGAAATGCATTTCCAACGTATTATGTAGTCATGCATTCCATTGGTTTCTCTAATCTATAGCGAAAGAAATATAGAAATGAGACTATTGTTTAACTTGCTAGGGTTGGCAAAGCTGGAAAACCCAGGAAAGAAATTATATTGGGCTGTTTATTTGGGATTGGCATGAGATATGTTTAAGACACGAGAATGTTAATAGACATAATTGTGAGAAATATCTAAAAATATGCAAACCATGTTTACAGTATTTACTAAAAATTAATTGCTTAGCTATAAGCAACTTAATTTGGCTACACGTATAAGTAGTAATATCGTGTGTAAATCTTTCGAATTTTGCGAAATCAGTTGTCAAATATACAGTTAAACATGCATGGCATGTTTTAATTTCCATTAGTTATATTTACGTTTAAATTTCATGTTTCGTAATTTTGCATTCAATCCGGTGCTATTTTCCTGTAGTGAAATTGCTAACTCGTTATTCGGGTTGTGCACCATTAATACTTAAGATGGAAGACTTTATTGTATAGTATACTTCAACCAATAGTCTAATTCAAGAAACATTGAGCGGTTTGAATTCAAACTATTGGTTGTGGTTCGTGTATATCTCAAAGTCTCTCATCTTATTTTTGCTTTTCCCAATCACTTGAAAATATGAAGAAAAGTGACTGGAATAAGATGGAATGCCATATATCGCTCGCAATTCAGGCTTGTTTAGAAATTCTATCAATAGATGGCGCCCGGTAGAATATAAACAAAATGGCGACAGTGACGATCGAAAAACGCAGCACGGTTACTTTTCGAAAGCAACAATTTTGAAGACCTGAATTAATGAAAGATGGGACATGGCACTGTTTTAATGCGGATTTCATGGTTATACTGTACGTACGACAGTCTGGTTTTCTGACAGTGCTTATGAAACTTTCTGAGGTAAGATTTTCAGTGTAGTTATAAAATGGTAATTAAAGCTGCAAGTCCGTTTGCATTAAAATCGAATATACTGTACGTGTATTGACTGTACAGTATATATAAACACACGTACATGTATACATACAGTAGGCTATTTAGAACTGCAAGTATAGGCTTACGCCTATAGTTCTAAATTAAGTGAAAACTATTAGCGATTCAAATTATAGTGAGCATTAGTTTTTCGAAACTTGATACACAGTATCCAAAACGAAGCCACTATACATGGAAGGCGCGCGTGAAATAACGGGTAACAAAAACTAGGAAGCGAATGAACTGGTCAAAAGCAAAGTGCTAAGAAAAAAGTGACTTATGGTTCAATGGTGTGAAGCTAATTAAGCGCATTATTATTCCTCAGTATTTCTCCAAATAATCAATGCAGGCAGAGCAATTTGGTTTAATGACTTAATCTTTAGACTAATGAGTTAATGGATAAAGCAAGATGTATTTGTCCTCTTATTCTTGTCAAATCTGTTTGCAAAATCGCCAGCCGACTAAGACTGATACGGATATTTAAAGATAGCAGTTGGGTATACTGCTTTATGTCAATCAAATTCTTCAACAACAAAAATCCATGGTATTTGAACAAGCCCATCCATGGCGCGAGAGTTCCTGCTTGCTTCCCCTGGTCGAAGGATTAGTAGAGAACAGTACAAAATTATACTGATATTATACTGATCTTACTGATCTCAGTACAGTTCTTACTGATGTCAGTACAGCTCTTACTGATGTCAGTACAGCTCTTACTGATGTCAGTACAGCTCTT
>JAQGBX010006775.1:0-12108 GCA_034698745.1 Megaphyllum sjaelandicum
TTTTTAAACCATTTTAAAATAACTTTACATGAAACATTGGATTAAAACCTTGAATGAAAGGTGGACTGTTTTATCATAGGCAGGTATAAAAACGTGACATCACACTGACAGTCTACCCCCCCACCCCTATTGCCACGATTTGTCCCAAATTCAGCATACCCCAACCCCATAAAGCTGTGACATCATTTCTGGATGGCCCCTTTCCCATAAGTATGACACGATCCATTTTAGGGGGTGCCTCTGATACCATAACATTCGAGCTTTTTTAACAGGATGGAATTAGAATAATTAGTTTTTTCGGCTTTCTAAAATAAATAACAAATTGATGGAACATGTTAGTTTTTTAAATTAACTGAGTAGTGTAGTATAGTGTATTTTTGGTTTGTTGCCTTTTCAAGTTCATAAGTTTGATTTCGGACATTCTTTTATTTGTCATCACCACTCTCTCAAGACTATAAATGTGAGAGGTTACAAGGTAAGGGCTTTTGCATGCCATAAAATGCCTGAAAAGGTCACTCTGAATAGAGTAGTGCCACATATTAGGCAAAAACTAATTATTGATGCATTATCTAGATATGTGGCTGTTGAATCCAAGATCCAGAACATTTACCTATTTGGAGACAGATTTTCTCTTTCATAAGATCTGTTTGTCTCTCTGGAGCCTAACATGACCTTTCCCAGATTTTTGACAATTGTGGTCGGCAACTTCCTCCTACTTAAAGGCATTAGTGGGGGCCAGCCCAAATGTTTTGGGTGTGGCGAGCTAGGCCAGATAGCAAGAAGCGGCCCACAACGAGGAGACACTATGAGACAAGGGTGGCACTTTAAATTAACAATTTGTTACCAACCCAAACGATAATGAATTCCCAGCATTAGAGGTCCCCTGATGGGTCAAACTTTACAAGACAAGGTAGGAGTTCCTTGTAAGTTGACCCTGGACTTAACCCCAAAAACGGTAGTTAGGAGAAGATCGTTGAAGAAAAATAAAACTTCTGGTGAAATGTCACAGCCTTCTTTCTAGCAGGAGATGTCAACCCCAAAACTATCTCTGCTATCAGACAATTTTTTGGAGGAAAGCCAGGTATCTAAATTTTTTGTGAGTAATGACAGTGCCGAAAAAAAACAAACGAAGCTTTTGAAATAATTTAGGAGGGGCCTGCAAACCCCCTGATTGATCCTGTTAACTTCTCTAGAGAGATGGTCATTCTATTAATCAGAGAGGCAAGCGAGCAAAAGATATCGCTGGTGAATATTCTAAGACAATTTCAGATAACGAGAGATACGTTTCTGGTAGAAGCATTCCTTTTTATAAGGGATCCTTCAACGGACAAGTCAGAAATCAAATATGTAGAGGGAGCCATGGATAGACTAGACAAGTCACCAGAAAGAAAACTACTGATGTAGCCTTAGAGCAACCCCACTAAATTGAGTTTTGACAAAATTTTTCCTGACTTTAACATTTTAACAAATGTTCTCCTGGAATCTTGACGGACTAGCCAGTTATACAGATGCCTTCTTTTTAATAACAAAGATCAACCAACATCCAGAGTATATGTTTTGTGTCCAAAAAGCCTGAAATTAAACCAACAGCCTGGAAAAGGTGTTCCACCAACTAAAAGATAAATATGTTATTGTCGGATCAAGGGCAATGCATAGGTTTATTGGCACTGCATGCCTTATTCCAAGAACCTATTGGGTAGTCAAAAAAGAAGTAACCATTAAAAAGGGGTATAGTAATTCAGTGATCGTATGCAGGGAACATATAGAATGTAACATAGTGAATTTGTTGATGCCTTAGGATGACGACCTGGCTATAGAGACTTTAGAGGCTGTAAAAATGAAATCGCTGCCTTTTAAGGCTCAACACTGTTAATAGGAGATTTTAACTGCTCCCTTAACCCAGCCCTAGACTGGAATGCAGACAAATAATACAGGGTACGCATATCTGAAGGCCTTAGATACTTAGTGTAGAGCTGCCAAATGGTAGATACATGACAGACTACACATGGTATATTAAAGGTTTTTACCTGGAGCCATGGCAATTGATAGGCTTGACATGACAGGGCTTACTGCACAGCAGATTTGATCCAGGCACTTGTCTCTTCTGAAATTGAAAAGGACATTATCAGAGGGGACCATATATGTATTGTGGTTAGATTTCAGGATCAACAGCTTAGAGGGGATGATAGGACCACAGGACATTTAGCACTTTGTTTGGGAAGACCAGGTGTTACATGACATCATTGACGATAAAATAGACCTGCCTATATCCTAATGCAGCAGACATGAGAAAATCGGCAAGTGGTGGATTTTTTGATAAACATAATTTTTAAAAGCATGGTGTCTTTCATCTATCACTTAAAGAAGCTAGGGCGGGCTGATGCCCATTACTGTTTTGCCAGTCTAGAATTGAGGATCAAAATTGCGAATATACCGACTGGTCCTTCCCAACTTACATGGTCCTAGGTGAAACACAAGTTGGCATGTAAAAAAGCAAAGATTTAATCACGCAGAAGACACTGTATACATGGATTATTTTTATACTCTTAACGTAGTGGCAATATATAAGCAATAACATTTTCTTCCAAAAGGTGTCCTGAGCTCAAGAGGCAAGGCTACTGATGGCAATATGGGGCTGCCAAAGACTATGCACAATTTAAAGGCTTTAAATTCAAAATAAAGAGCCAGGAAATTTTAAGGAAAGTCCTAGTAAGAGCATATGTGAAGCTGACAGAGAGCCAACTTAGACAACTTAAGAAATTGTAAATTGTTACATTTCAAGATTTCAATCTGATCCAGGTAACCTTACAGCCTGGAGATTGGAGATACCAGTCCTTTAAGGCTATCTCAAAGACTTAACGAAATAGAGGCTGCTCCACTAGGCAAACGTATAACTTTTCTGTGGAATACCTAAGCGGTGGCAGAGATGGACGAGACAGATAGAATACCTTTAGATGAGTAGGAGAGCTTAATCCACCCGCAGGGATAGACAAATTCGGGTTTCGAAAACATGATTCCTTGAGTACTAATATCCTGACGCTGAGTTTCTTAGAGAAAGTGTGGAGACTTCGTAGATCAGCAGGGGTTATGCTAGTGTTTTTGTTTAAAATTGGACAAAGGAATGCCACAAAATGCTACATTTGTGGAGCACTTGAGGCTAAGGAACAGCATATGGTGACAGAATGCTTTTAGGTCAAATCAGTTATGGAACTGTTGAGGAGACTGCTAATCGATAATGATATAGACCAGCCAATAGAAGAAGTGTTAAGGGTGGGGGTGAGGAAGTCACAGCAGGCCTTGAACTGGGCAGTGGTATCGGATATCTTACTGCTGGTGGTGGCCACTGTTCAGGACTAGCTGTATGTGGCATATAATGGCTAAATGCACGATGGTATGATACTTTTGGACAAAAGATTATACTTCTTTTAAACAAGTGAGATATTATTTCTTGTCAGAACAGGGAAAAGCTGGCTTTTTTACACTTGTTGGATGCAGGTAGATCCCTTTTTGACGTCCCTATGCTTGTCAAACACTTAGTAGAGGTTGGCCATTCGACCTTGCTGATCGGAGGTGGAGCAGGGCCGGAAGGTGCAGAACTTAAGTGGATAGAAGGTGAAAAGGGGATGAGTACAGTGTAGATGTCTAGTTATATAAAACTACAGGTGTTGAGCCACGTCTTGTGTTTTCTGGCCGCTGCCTTTGGAACCTGGTTAGGAGCCATTGGCAGCGATATGATGCTGTGGTGGAATAGTCATCAGTTTAGGCACTTACCTTAGCTGTCAAAGAGCTTCAATAAATTTTAAGTAGCATATGAAAGTACTTTTTTCTGTGACATGTGATTGCTGACACGCACGAGTGGGACCTGACGAGGACTCATGCTTGGGTGTAGGT
The DNA here is from genome assembly GCA_034698745.1 of Megaphyllum sjaelandicum. Taxonomy (NCBI): domain Eukaryota; kingdom Metazoa; phylum Arthropoda; class Diplopoda; order Julida; family Julidae; genus Megaphyllum; species Megaphyllum sjaelandicum. Next base: position 3,892 of record JAQGBX010006775.1, read on the forward strand.
TAGCAGAGATAAGTATTCACATGGTAGGTACTCATGTTATGCAGCGCCTGAAGTTATCTCTCTCCAGGGCCACCCAGGTTGGCAGCATTTTTGGGCTGCTACTTTTTCTTGGGCAGGAGGTCGACTGGATGTTTGCCACTGGTGATGTTGGGGGAGGGGTGGAAGCCAGCTTTTCCTATGAAAATTTGTACAGTCTGCCGATGCTTACAGTGGGTTTAGATGGCCTAAACTCGTAACGATTGTCCATGTTAACACTGCCTGGAACTCGATTCTCTAATTCTGAATAAGGTCAGAAAACTAAGGATATATGAAAACCATGTTGGTGACTAATTGGAGCAGAGTTTTTATTTATACCAGTTCGTGCGACCTTTTTTAATAATCGAGGGATGGAGTCAGGATTCTCCGTCACCGTACTACAATCTTATACCTGACAGGAACACGGAGAGTCCATTACTAGGAACATTGGCGACTGTCGGAATGTTTATCGGGGTAATCCACCCTTTTTACTGGAAATGCCTTAACGTTCAGGCCGCGGGGTATCAAAACTTTTGGGGCCTGGATTTTGCTCCTGTGGACTGTTGGGACCATTCGGGTGTTATTGATTGGTTAAATACTGGGTTACTACTGGGTTACAGAATTGGTAAGGGAATGAGCACTGGGCAAGAGGGCATAGGAGAATGTTTCATATTTAGAGCAACCGAATTTGTAACTAGCTAGAATAAGGAATGAGTCATGTAATATAAGGAGTAATTTGATCAGCCCAGGGAAAGGTATTTTTTAGTTATTTTTAGAAGTATTTTCTCTCAAATCACTTCAGGAGATTTGCCACTGAAAGCTACAGGTTAGAGTTCGCTCCATGTGGTTCGTGTTTCTTGGAAAGGATGTCAGAAGGGAACTACTTAGTACATCACAGGCACCTTGTAAATCTTGAGGTAGTGCGAAAAGTGTCAATGACTAACCAACAGCAGGATCTGTTGGCATTATCGTGCTTGTTTTTACTCTTATATTTTTATATTTGAAATTTCATTGAACCTCAGTGATTGCTACTATTGTGAATAGTCGAAATAAATGACAGTAAGCAACAGATGCAGAATGTAAAAACATATGAGATAAGATTGTGCAATCACGGTAATTATACGTTCATAGCATGTTAGACAAAAAGACAAGAACAATATATATATATATATACAGGTATAATACATGTCCGCATTATGTGTCGCACTAGAGATGATGGAAATCCAAAAATTGTCTACAAAGATGATTGGTTATGTGCTGGCGCAAAGAAACGAATGAATGAAAGATAAAGAAAAAGAAAATACGTGAATGGGAGATTTGCAGTGGGATACGCAGAGTGTCTGCTAAAAAACAAAAAAAAATGATCAGGAAATTATTGATATATTCTACGTGAGTACTATTCTATCAGTGCATATAAGCGTGGGGTATATGCACGTGTCCGCCACGTGCGTGGTGTGTCCGCCAACTGGAATTTTTAGGATTATTCCAGCATTCGTTTGCATAGTGGCCTCGTTTGCCACAGAAATTGCAGGTGATGAGTTTCTTACTCTTGGTCCCTGCTTGCTCCGCATTCGAATTATTGCTGGTGAACATTGCTCCATATTCACCATGTCGGGCCTCAACATTTTTCTCGTGCTGTGAAATCCTTTGATGCTCCATTAACATGGCATCTGAAACCAATTTGGGAGTTACCTTTTCTTTATCCTAGTTGCCTATCGTGTGTGCGACTATCTCGTACTTTTTGGGTAGGAAATCCAGGAATTGGTACGCGTGTTCCTCCGGTGCGATGATTACAGCGTCGTCCACTCTGCTAATGAATGCAGACATGTCTTCCTCGTCAGTTGCGGTTCTTAGGTCTTCTTTAATTTAGTCCACATTTGTAGAGGCGTCTCACAAGTTTTAATCAGTCCTTTAATTGGTTGACTGACGCTGTTATAGATCAGAGACATGGCCTTGTCTCGCTTCTCTTCAAAAATTTCGAGCTTCTCTGAATTTTCCGGTGGTGAAGGCTCAGTCACAGTTAATAAATTTCAGCAGTCCTTTTTCACGCAGAAACATCTGAACGTTGACCACCCAGTTTGGATAGTTCCTTGGTGTTAGTACTGGAAATCCCACTGACCTGACTTAGTCATCTGACTCGGCCATTTTTGAAATCAGTTGGACAATATTTAACTTACTTTTCAGCTAAAAATTTCTAAATTTGTAGTGCTTGGCGGCGCTTCTTAAAGCACTTTTTAAAGTTCTCCTTGGCAGATAAAATTTAAAAATTCGACGAGGATTCGTGGTTAATCCCTGTCTTCTATGAGTCTTCATCAATTATAATGTAGAAATAAAGTTCTTACTTTAGATGCGACACTTTTGAAGAATCCCACGTTTTGTTTCTTTGTTCTTGTGTTCCAGTGTCCCATTATTCCTAGCAGCAACCACGCTCTGCTACCATGTTGAGAGTCGATGTGGTTGTAGACATTTTTATAAAACAGTTCTGCATCACTAGTTGTTCATTGCTGCTTAGAATTATTAGCAGAGCAAAATAATTCAGGGAATAGTTCCAGATGGTGGCAAAACTCACATGGAATGATGTTTCCTGGATGTCTTTCCTCGAATTTATTTAAACAATTCGATTAGCTGGCTTCAACTGGATCAGGAGCTTCTTCAGTAGCTTCATAATCAACTTTAGATTTGTTTTAAACCATTTGTTTTAGATTTATTTAACATTACCATTAAGCTAGGCATTGGTAGCCTTTACAAAGTTAAGAAAAATATGTGAGATGGTCAGCATGACTGCTCTCTATGGCGTTCAGTGTGAGAAGAACAATATGGCAACTGTCTAGCCAAAACGTGGTAGTTACCTGCCTATTACGCGCCTCTGATGCGACTATGACGCACGTCCGTGACGTCATGCATTTAGGGGTTTGACCCAGTCGTCTGCACAGTTTGAGCTTGAGCCCTTCTTTAACGTTAATTTCATGTTAGCATTATGTTTCAACATATGCAGGAATTACACGGAACTAAACGTGATTACACTTACGTTGTGGATATCTGACATTTTTCTTCTAGTTATTGTTATCGTAAAGACCAGCTCTAAATTGGCTACAGAGATTGTGTTAATGGATTAATTTTGGCACCTACGACGACCAACCCGACATCAGGAAATTTAAACAATTTAAGGCAATGTTTTTTTTAAATACTTACCTGTCTATTTATTTTATTTTGAAGCGCCTCTAGCCAAGTAAATATAGAAACGGACATGCTGTAATTGGAATTTTTTCATTTATTGAATGAAACAATTCACTGATCACTTATTTCAGTTGTTACTGTGCATTTTTTTAATCAATGGTAGGTGAGTTTTCAGAAGTGGCTCAGGAGTGTCTGAGTTGTATGGCCCCATTCACTCCGGCAAGCAATTTATATAATTTAATACCTCTAATTTCCCGTTCTACATGGATGTGACATCTCGCAATGCTTTACGTTTTAACAACATCTACAGCAGGCATTTGTGGGTGTATGCTTTTTCTAAACTTTAGAGGTATAGCTAGGGTGACTTCTTTTGGGAGAATGTCTTCAATTTCAAAGCCTTTATCTGCCATGATAACATGGTCAGTGCCTTGGATAAGTTCTAGCAACCCCACACTCCATGGTTATTTCCTTATCGGATGCCGCCCCCTATATAATGCAGATGTAAACCAAACCAAGCCAGTAGGAGCTATAGCAACCAAAAATTGACAAGTATTGAAATGCTTAAACGATGATAACGTATTTCTTTGATTTGCTTATCCAGACGGTACTTGTATTCTTATTTCGGAATTATCTATGATGATTCTAGTGACAATTTCTTCACCAAAATGTTCTTTGCCTACTAGTCTAATTGACTTTGTTGAGGGGAATGGAAAAATGCGAGTTTATTCTAAATACAGAAAAGCAACCCATGCTGAAAAAATCCTGGAAATTGTTGAATCACATACTCCATAATTGCGAGCAATTTCCTTCATCGGAAGACCTAACCTTAACCGCACTAATGTTAGAAAGAACTGATTTGCTGTATTTATTTTTTGGGGAGAAACACGTTTTTGTCTAATGGTCCTGTGCTTTTGGAATGTGTTTTTGCCTATCCAATACCTAAATTCAACATGTCTTTTTAACAAATAATACAAAAGACCTCTCACAGTTCCAAAATCGGGGAGTCCAGTATAGAAACACCTGAGTTTATCATCTGTTACGTTTTCTAACCTCAATATTTGCTTGGACAATGCTGAACTTTTCCGGTACCTAAAGTTATCTTTAAGAGTGTCACATATTTTATTTTGCTTTAACAGCTTTTTGTTACTATTTTCTAGATCCATTTTATGGTCTTTATGGATATTCTTAGCTTTCTGTAACATAACTTTATCATTCTCTAAACTATGCTTTTCCAGCTGTAACAATTTTTTATCATTATTAACTGTCTCTATAGTTGTCTCTACCTTTTTTTTAATTACTAAGCGATTTTGGTTATTCTCTAACAATAGGTTTTGTTTCTATAGTACCATTGCATTGTACTGAAGTATTTTATAGTTATTTTAAAAAATTGGTATCACACTCTTCAGTAAATCATTTTTGGTCTCTAATTTAGCTTTGTCCTTCTCTAGAGTGCATTTGTCATTATGTAAAAGCACTTTTTCATTCCCTAAACGTGTTTTATCTCTGTCTCTAACATCTGTTATCAACTGACATGGTCTGTTTGCCAAAATTCCTGCGCGCTTGTCACGAGTAATCTGTGTCATGAAAGATTAGGTTTTCCGGTGCATCTTCAGCAGCTGTCATTATCGATTTGATGACATCGAACCCCATGGTCTGCTTTATCGTATATGTCTGGGTAAGCCTTCACACCTTTCATACCTCTTTTCCATCCGAGCACCGGTAACTAAAGTTTTTGGGACCTCCTGACAAACTCAAATATATGTTGACCACCAGAAATTTCATTGGTCAGTTTTCCTAGGTTGTCACTCCGTAGATGGCAAATTTTCTCGTTGCCGAACTTACCCCATAAAATGTAAAAAGAACAATTAGTACATGGCAAGGGGCCTCAATCATTTCACAGAGGAAATTTGTAGTTGTATTTTACATACTTGTTTAGCATCAGCTTCGAGATTGCCCTCAAACCAGAATTAACTCTAACCGAGTCACGATCCAGCAAGATACCTTTAATTACAAGTCATCAGTTAGTTGAGCTGTAATAATTTAAATAGACAGCGTATTTCTAACCTTCTTAAGCTTAATAGGCATGAATGAAAGCATCTTTTGCCTGATCAGTAACTACGGATTGCAGCCATCCACTTGACTCCCGTTTCACTTTCAAAAGTTTATCTACATAACCGCCAAACAAGCCTTGCGGATGATAAGTGGTAAGGGCGTCGTCCGATCCTGCATACTTGGCTGTTTTCCAAAAATGCCATAGTTCGTAGCATTTCAGCACTTTGTACCCTCTCGAAATTGCACGGTCTATTTCGGGGGTAATCCATGTACCACTGATGGCACTTTCCTTGATGCAATGTGTACAGCGATTGTTCTGCCGTTTATCTGCGCATGTACGGCACAGCGAGAACAGCAATTGGTTTTTCTACGATATGGCAAAACAGGGTGAAACAGATCTTGAGAAGGCAGCACTTTACACTTCATAAAGCTGTAGTATTTTCCAGGTGTGTATGATGGGACTGGACAGATGATCTGTGGATGTCCAATAGGGTACTTGTCGTACTTGTTGACTGTGGGGTATAAACTCACGTAGTCATAGTATGCAATTTTCTCATCAGCTTTGGCCTTATGGTGCAGCTTGGCCGCATTTGTACGTCCTCCGAAAAAGGTGTCTCATGGATCCAGGGGTCAAACAACCGGGTGCTGTGTCACAAAGTTCTTCAAGCATCCATCCGTCTTCTTCAGTATCAAATTCACATTCTCATAAGACTGAAAACTGCTTTAATGGCTCTGGAGCGATCCTGGGTATCTGCATAAACTTCACCCATCGAGCACCGACGAACTGCATTAATGGTTTTGGGCGCGTAACATTTTGGACAGCTGTGTAAGTAACAACCGGGGGACTCATACACGGTGTTAGTTGAATCATGAAAGCCGTCAGCAAAATATTTGCCCAGAATCTAATAAAAAGATTAAAAAAGCTGTTAGCACAACAAAAAAACACTTGAATATGTAGACACACATAAACACAGGGTACAATCAATAACTCACCCTCATTTTACCGCCATTTTTAGCATGACGAATTATGTCATTCTCCGGAAAGTCACGACTGGTCCATTCCAACCACTGGAGTCCCTTGACACTCTGCTTTCGCTGTCCACCATAGCCACTAGCAGGGACAATAGCAACGCTATTCCGTGGCATAAAGTGAGCTTTGTAAACGAGCTGGCAGAACGATGCAAGAGTTACTCTCCAGAAAGGGATCAAGCTCGAACATATCCTTGCACATGGCCCTGAACTTCTGGCATCCTTCCCTCAAGATCTTCACATCCGATGATACGCAATACTCCAGCAGCTCCGTGGGCATGTTGAACATGTGGTTGGCACTGACTTGCTCTGAGTGCCACTTAAGAAGTACAGTCCGGTTGTCCACTGACATGGAATTGGGCTTGTAGAATGCGATGTCAGGCATAAGTCCATGGTATTCCTGGTTGTCCACAGTATTAAAATAATGCGGGAAAAAGCCTTTATGCAATTCAGTCAACTCAAACGTGGCAGGGAATTTGGCAAGGGGCATGGCGAGAAAGTTAAATGAGTCCAGAAATTTCACACGTAAGGTGGGCAGATTCAAACCCATCCATTTATTGCCCATGAAAATTGGTTTCGAGTAAAGATTGTTCTTGTAGAGGTACTTCAAAACAAAGAACCCATCGCAACCCTTCAAATAATGTGCCACAAGAATGACAGGTTGTTTGGCTTGTGCATATCCACAATGCGCATTAAACACACCTAGTCACAAAAGTTGTCCCGGGCATTTGTTATCTGATCCGATTTGAAAGTGTATTCACGATCACCACTCTCGTGTTGCACCACAACAAGATTTGCAATGTGCACCTCAGTTCCCTGCATTGCCTCTGCATCGAAGTAGAAAATTTCAGGAGCAAGCAGTGAATCATCATTGGTTTTAGGATCTGTCTTTTTTAAAATTCTTTACAATACGACCATCCTTGATTTCAGGTTTCTGCATGTAACACAAGTGGTTTATGTCTACAAGTCTTTTGCAGTAGTTGCAGGCCCACTTCCTGCAATTGTGCACAATACCATCATGGATGTACATGGAACAAACGTTGCACCTCTGGATGCATACTCATGTGCCATTTGCTATATGCTTCTCGAGACAAGCAGCACCCCTGAAATATCTATTGCGCGCATCGCACTTTATGCCGGGTGTGTCAACTGGTGGATGGTAGAAAGGATCATTGCAGGAAAGGCATTTTGAGCGGCATTCTTGCTTTTTTATCTTTTGAACCCCTGCAATAACATAACAAAACATACTTGTAAGAAACTACGAATTAAATTATAACAACAGCCATTTTAACATTACTACGTGGTCTGGTACCATCAACACCTTAAAAGAAGTACAACATAAAATACAAAATCCTAACATGTGCCCTACGGAAGAAAAGAAAGTGTATCCTGCTGGAAAAAGCTGTTTCAAACTTTAAAGTCTCCGGGCGTTATCATAAAGGTTGATTTTCGTCCTTGTAGTGTGGTAGCTCACTAACAATGTCCAAAAACCAGCAACTTCTCTTGCAGGAATCGTGTTCTAACTAGTTCTTAATATTTCAGAAAAGATAACTTACACCGTAAGTTATTTGATTAAGTTGCGAAAGTTCTAGGCTGGTTGATCACTGCTCACTTTGTCTTCAACAATACAGCTCGAGATTTAGATCTAACTTGATCTGCTTCAATCTCGTTTAATTATATCAATCAGCTCTTCAAACTACTCACAGTCCTATAAGCGCTCGTTGTTTCTTCAAACGTAGTTCTTCTTTGATGAATTCACAAACTCTTAAATTCACCAATCCAAGTTGAAAGTTTGCCAAGTTAAACTTTCGAGACTTGGTCTGCAGTTTAGATGCCCGACATGAAGTGTGAATTTAGGCTTCAACTCACACGCCGCGATCGTAGAGAAATAAAATCCACTACTCAGTGGTAAAGTTAAACATAAACTTTAATTTAATTCTAGCA
>JAQGBX010006776.1:0-12108 GCA_034698745.1 Megaphyllum sjaelandicum
TCTTTTTTTTTCTCCAGAAGATTAAGAATAAGCCATCGCATTTCAAGAGAATTTTAACATGCTCGCCACACACTTTCTAAAATTAGAAACTACACCAGAAGTCAGGGTAATATTAAGATCAAAAACGAGTACATATATACAGTATATATTTAACACCGAAATGAAGCATACAGTACATTTTGAAAAAAAAAAAAAAACGTGAAAACTGTACTTATATAATTAATACATTTTTAACCAGATAATTTTGATTGCATATTACATGGCGGAAAACAAATTACTGGCAGAAATGAGCATTAACCAAATAAAATCACTTGTTTTATTTTTGTCTAATCGAAACACAATATTCTCTGAATTTTCACTACGAAAATACGTAAAATAGAAAGTTCTTACGTGAAAATTACATTAAAAACACTGAATTTTTGTCTGGGATTGCAAAAATAACGGGTCTCTGACCTGTTAATAATCAAATTTTCTTAAGAAAGATGTCAACTTTGCTAACTTGTCAACTTACTCCCTCTTGCCAACATGGTAGGTTCCAAATTCAACCAATTTGGGGAATTTCCCCGTTCCGGACTGGAAACAGTCAAAAGAATACATCCTATATGAGGAAATTAAGTTCTTAAAAGTTAGTTCGCAACTGGGAGTTCGGAACGGGGAGTCCCATATAAAATCTACAGGATAATTTTCGGCAACAACGCAAAAATTCGTAAAAACGATTTTATAAATGAAAGACAAGTAAAAAGAAGACTAAAACTAGTCGAGTATATAACAAATATTGTTTTTTTTTAGCTAAAAATTTAAACATTTCTTGGAACTTGTTTCACATATCTTGCAAACATTGTGTTTCTCGAGAAATATCTTTAATAAAACATAAAATTTACGTCTATCCTCATTTTTTCCCTTCAATGAAATAAAAATACAGAATTGTTTTCAGACAAGACCGAAATCAATAATAGAAACACAAAGACGAGCGTATATGCAAATTGAAGATGAATTTTCGTTCGAAGGCTATCCTAAAGTATTGAATTCACCAAGAACACAAAATGTAGGCCAAAATACGAAAAACAAAAATTAAATTTAGAACGCTAGATTCACGAGAGCCGCTTTGCAGCTTAATTTCATAAAGGTTTTCCGATGGTAAAAATCAATATCATGCACGCGCATTGAAAACGAAAATTTCAATCTGAATAAAAGGAATAATTGATTTGCCATTGATATTCCTGGGCGAAATTTATGCCTCTACTGCGTGCGCCTACATGGGCTTCAATGAATGCGTACTCTTTAACTGCGCTTATTGATTGTGTACTTTGTTCGCTACAAAAGCATCCGTTCATCTCACCGTGTTTATTTTAGATATTCTCCCCAAGAACTTCATTAAAACTTTATATAAAACTTGAGAGAAACAATTGTCGAGGAAAAAAATATGATACAATCGTAAACTAGCAAAAAGTAAATAATTAATGCTTCATAACCTCGTCCTAGAGAAGAAAAAGGAACGTTATGTAATTGAGCAAAATCAATAAAATTCTGAACGTCGGCATACACAAAGTTATTGTAAAAAAAAAACCTAATTGTAAGCTCAAATAGGGCTCGGCAAAGATATAACTATACTGTTTGATAAAGAATGGATTGAATTACATGTGATGACTAAAACAATGGCTGATGCCGGGGGCCTTCAAATGTCATCAACAGAAGATAAAGTGATTCAGAAATAATGGAGTAAAACTTTAAGCTTTCTCCTCACTATACCAGTATCATATTTTTCCTGCCAGGAGCTTTCAACTTTTCTAAAACAACCCAGAAATCAGTCATTGTTAAACTCCAGCGCATTTGCTGACAGACATATTTCAGAATTTCAAGAACACAAAACAACAAAAGTACTCGAAAAAGTGCCTATAAGAGTTGACCTAAAGCGACATGACATATGCAACTAAAAAATTAAAAAGAATGAGCAATCGCTAGGTGTTCATTTATTCCACGATGACAAGCATCAAAGTCGAATCGGAATCCATCAAATAAAGCGTTGTTGAGAAAGCGTGTTGACTTCTACCGATGCATTACGAAAATGTTAATGGAATTTAGAGTAGTGAAATCTTAAACTGCAGAAGAAAGAACAACGAAAAGGATGTGCTATCGTTTGAAAGTAAAAATGCTCGATTCAAACACCTTTTGAGCGTCGTAACGAAACAACAAATTGAGTCAACTGCAGGAAACTGACACGTTGTAGGGCTCAAACTTTTGTCATTATAAAGGAAAAGTGTCAATTGGCATACACGGATATTCATCTATGGCTTACTAAGTTGAAAGACGAGCAGCATGGATTTTTCGTCTTCTTTTCGTCCTCTTTTTCTTCATTAAGTGCAAAGAAGACGTACGATGTTTTATTGAAATGCAGGAACCGGCTTTCAATCATTTAAACTACGTCACCCCATTTATAACAATAATGGATAGAGAGTTTCTGGAAAACGACAAATTACGCTGAAAAACTGGCTCAGGCTGTGTCATTGACGATAAATAAGACAGATAGGCTTCTAGTAATTCGAGAAAAAATATGGGCCCAATAGGAAACTCATGAATTATTCAGAATATGTAAATCCGTTAAAACAAACATTTCTCGGCCTATATGGCTTTTAAATGGATAAAAAACACTCGTGGATAGTGCGTACTGGCATCAATAATGCCACGCGTTATGAATGGACCAAAGTATTATTAATACTACAAAAAAAAATACCCCAGGAACCTTTTTTTCAGCGTCGCAATTACATCCGAGAACGGCGCAATCGGAAACAGGAACAGAATATTTTGCCTTTTAAGAAAATAGATAAATTTCAGGATTCCGTTTTTTTCTGGCGCTGAACTGATTCCATTACGTTTGAAAGTAATGTTCGGATAAGGTCGTATATTAAAAAGCTAAGGAAAATTAATGTTTAAATTAGGGTCATGGAAAATTTATGAGTTACGTACCCATTTCGCGAAACCATAAAAGACAAGGGTAAAAACTAGCCAAATAGCAAGAAAAAGCAGCTTTTGTTTTAGAAAGCACTTCCAATTCTCATCTATCTCAATCTCCATCAACCTCCGTGGAAGAACATTTAGAGGCTAGCTCGCATATTTCATGTCCGGGAAACGGAAGTCGATCATCCTTTACCGACATTTTTGCAAGAAAGAAGAATAAACAAGATGCGTAAAAGCGAGGTGCATTAAATTGCTTCCTTTTTCAACCATATCAATTTCGGGACGCTTGGCTCGTGCAATTGGTCGCAGCAAATTCCGTTTAAATGATAATGTAATCGCCTAGTACCTCATAAAAATGAGAATATACTTACTGGCTACCAGCACAGACGCCGTCACGAACTTTCGGGCACACACAAAAATGTCATTAGGATTTCATTTACTGATCTAAATGAATGATTTATTAAGGAAGCGCAACACTGAACAATGTCGATTAGAAAACCTACTAAAATGCATTTTTCGACCCAATTCTTTATTTGAACTGCACCTTCGTTTATCCTAGTGCTCGATTTAATTACGTTTACTGCGTTGACCAGTTTGAGCGCAATCGGCGAGTTTCCTCAATTGTAATATAGATTGAAAATTTCTAAAGGGACGTCCATAAAAGGAACCATCAATAAGGAAGTAATCGCTGCAGAACCGCACCATAAACGTTGAAATGAAAACTGATTTTTTTCAAATTTATCATCACGTAGCTATACCAAGAAACTGACAGCAATTGATAATTAGAAAAACTGACAGCAATTAAGTAATGTATTGGCAAAAAGAATTATTGCACAAATCCAATTTTCAGAAAATCTTAACAGCTAGCGGAATATAAAATAAAAATGACTGTCCCCTCCAAAATATTGTTGGTAAACTATAAAATAGTCATCATATTTGCATTGTGGCAGCTGATGTCAAAGAGCTAATTTTACCACGACTGAAATAAAATAATATTACACGCAGTACACAGGTAGACAGTGTACCTCTCGTAATTATTCATTTTATCGAAGTATTACATTTTAAATTTTGTTCTCAGATCTTTAAAAACTACCCATGGACCAAATACAACAGGGGAACTCAAGAATCTAGTTCCAAACCAGCAGCTGTGGCAGTACGTAAGAGGTTTGAACTGGTTTGCTGACCTGTACAAGCCTTTACATCTACAGTAGGTCAAAGAATCCAGTATTCATATTGGCTAAACGAAAGTACATCCACCTGGGAACTAAAACACCAAAAAATTAGGGGTAATCAAAAAGGTGCTGCCACGCGAGCAGTTGGAGCAGTAGCTAAGTGGTTTGCACTTATTTGCTGACCTATAACTGCATGTGTATCTAGGTAACAAAATCCAGTATTCTTATTGGCTGATCGGAAGTGCTGCCACCAGGGGAAAAAAACAGCCAAAACCATTTGGCAGATGGACTTTGGGGCTGTAGTACGTGTACTAGGCGGAGCTAAATCTGCTGGTAGGTAACTGGGGCTACTATCGGCAGAACTTCTTCCAATAAGAATACCGGATTCTTTGACCTAGGTGTAAACGCATGTACAGGTTAGCTAATTTAACCAGCTCAAAGCCCTGACTTGCTGCCACAACTGTTGGTGTGGCACTACATTCTTAAGTTCCCCTAATATACATTTTTACTGTATTATACATGTACATGCTAGTCAGCTGCCCCTGTAAACGGCAAACCATACATACAGGCGAGAGCGCGTGCAAAGCGGCAGTACAGGGGAGGAGGTGGATGAGTAGAGGGTAGTTGCGCTTCAATGAATACTGTCAAAAAAGCTTACAATATACAGTCATGTCAATGTTTGTAAGAGAGGTGACCCTGAAAGTAAGTTGATCTTAATATTTCCAGTACGATTACATAACTTGCAACTTCGATGAATACTGTCTACATCGATATCACGATGGATAAAATGTACTCCTAAGGGAGATTTTATTGAAGAATTTATGAAGGCAGTCTTCTCCATTTCGTTGTCCATAAATATTAAAAAAGGGTCAGCATTTCATAAATAAACTAAACAGAAAATATCATATTTCAAGAAATATTTGCAAAGTAAAACTAAAATCGTATTTGTTTTATTCAGGACCATTGAATAGTTAAAGCGAATTACGCCCTTCAGTACAAGTTAACAGAAAATACACAATTCCCTAACTTTCGCAGAAAGGTTGGTACAGAAGGTACAGAATAGAAGGTGGTAAAAGATCTTCATTGGAAACCAGCGAATCTGATAAGAAAAGCCTAATGTAGCTTTATTGCATTGGCCTTACCGAGAATAATGATGAAATTCTGCAGATCCATGTTGATCAACCTTAAAACCCTTCACTTAAGGAGCCCAGGGAAAGAAAATTTAGCTCAGTTAAGCGGAAAGAGAAAAGCACCATGATGGAATTCTTACATCGACTGGTTTCTAAACGCCCGAATCGACTTTTTTCGCGAAATGTATGAAATATGATGCCTGCTAACTTTTGTTTTCTTATCGTAAAAATAAAGCTGGACAAAATATAGGAGCATTTACCCCGAGCACTGATTCCGTACGAAGGGCAGAGATCCTAGAATGGTAAAATTGAAAAGGAAAGCGTGTCCAGGCCATTAAACATTTAGGACTTCACATGATCGCGAGTGCCCAATTACTTATCCAACTGTTATGTTTTATTTCCATATGGGAGCTGACAGACAAGTGCTATAAAACTCCATCCCGCCTGTCATATATCTTCACTTTTTAACCTAGATGACCTTCCCTTCCTTTATAGCTCACTGGAACGAAGAACGAAATCATGAAAAATAATCTGCGATAACGACATATAGGTAAATGGAGAAAAAGAGGGGGCAATTCCGATCAATAACCCAGCCGTAACATAAAAACTCGATTGCAAAGATTGAAAATGTCACAGACAAACCAAAATTATGGTAAACATTCTATTTAAGTACTATGTATGTTAGTCGTAGATAAGCACTAAGGCTACTATAGCGACCCAAAAGCAATCATATTTTAATACCTCATAATTTAAAAAATTTTAAACAACGTTACCAGCAAAGCCAGACACGTGTATTAAAAAAAAATACTAATTTCTCAAGAAATATAGTATAGATACTGCTATACGGACTAATGGTTAATACTGGAATAACCAATGGCCGCTAATAGTTAAAACGTTTCAATAATATGCCATTTATTGAAATACATGTATATCAGAATATACATGTATTTTCATAATATTTGGTTTACATTTTGGAATGTGTACGAGTTCTGTTGTTCCATTTCTCAGCATTTTTCTCTCGCCTATAAGTAATTTTAGAACGTTCCCTTTCGAGATACGAAAAAGAACGGATCCCTTCTTCGAGGTGAAAAATATATAGAAAAATATAGAGGAGTATTTGTAAAGATGCCTAAGGCTACGCTACGACACAAAAAGCTAGATAAAAGTCATGGCACGCAGTACTACTGCTACTACTTCCTTATTGGATGGCTGAGATATGGCAGTTTTTTTAATAAAAGGAAAAAGTTTAAAAACTTTTATGTTTTTATTGATAGCGAGAGGGCCTCAAATAGGCGATTACACGGATACGTTACAATAACAAAAAGGACACGTCAGATTTTTTTATATCTTATGGACGACAGTTTTTTGGCCACCATAAAAGACAAAGCCACGGTCCGAGGCAGGTCCGTAACAATCGCTGGTTGAAACGATCAATAGGACGAGATCAATTTTCCTTCATTCAATCTTTAATGGTCAGAAAAAGAAATTAGAGTGTTGGCCCGAAGCAAGATAAAATTTATTCTCGTCAATCATGATCGATGGCACAAAAAACAGGCCATTAGATACAACATTTGCCAACCAAAGTACAAGAGTTCGTGGAACTCGAGCTACACTAATGATGACAAAAGGCAGATCCCATATCGCCTTTTCTTAAAAGGAACTACATTTCACTGAATATCTGACTGGCGCGTGTTTCTCAACTTGTTTTTTTTTCTTCTACACGTCGTTGCAACGACGCTTCTGTTACCTAAAGATTAAAAAGGACACTACATCTTACACCATATCTCGATTATACGCCTATTGCACCGCTACATGAATTGTAATACAGTATAATTGAAGTTAGACAGTGCCCTTAGGTTATGTCCCGCTACTCCATTACCGACGAAATTACCTTTCCTAAGCTAGCTTTTATAAAAGGCTATTGTTTGAGGCATAAAGAATGATGCTATCATTTGGAAAGAAATGCATCTTATGGACTCCAGAAACATAAACATGTAGTTACGACAACATTTGAATAACTCCGTGTATAAAAACACTATCTACTAGAAGAAACGACGCAGATAGTAGACTACGCGGGTGTGGATATGGTCTTCCAAGACGTTGAAATGACAGTAGCGCATGTAACAAACCGATAGTAACAAAAACAATGGACGGTTACCACCATGATCACTAAACTTAACATCGCAACTTTGTTCTTTAATTAGTGGTTATCTGTGTTTCAGACAAAACAATTTGAGTTTGCATTATGCCTAAATGAAACACTGCTGCGAATCAGTGTTGCTCCACAGTGCATTCTTCAAACTGTTTCATATATTTTTTTCAAGAAACAGGATCTGGTGAAACATTTTTATTGCTAAGCACAGTTTCATGACACGCTTCTGTAACCCAGCCATCCAGTGTCGGTCCGGAACATAGGAAAAATTGTTTCCCAAACATTCTGGTCGCGGCGCTTCTACTGTATACAGTAGGCCTACCAAAGGAGTGAAATAGGTACTGTCATCTGTTTTTTTTTACATTTTTGTTGGTGGCCGTTAATTGTCTGCCCTTTTTGTTCAACGCCTGCGTTGTCCACTTTAATAAAAGTGGAAAAGTTTTGTTGCGGGGACAATGTTTCCAAAACAGTTTTTAGCAGCATATGTGCAGAAACATGTTTTTGCAACATTTTCCAGAAAGCGGAACAGAAACGTTTGTTTCGCAACGAATGTCAGGTTGGTCTGCAATAGGCATCATATTTCTCGGTACATTCTAGACGGATTATGAATATTGCTCGAATACGTCGAATTCGACGGTCTGCATGTCCGCAAAAGTTGGATACTACTGCGCTCATAAACCGTTTCAAAATTTCAATAAATATTTCATATCCAATATGTCTCTGTTCTTTACCTATTTATTGGTCGACCACCAAACTTTGTTTTACACTCGATCAAAGAAAGTTGGGGGATGTCGAGAATGTCGTTCGTCTATACATGTATGTCAGCAGGTCTTTTTCCAGCGAGTTAGGAAGAATTTAGTAATAAAGAATCAAAATAAGGAAGCATGGCTAAGGCAATGTGTAGCGAAGCACAAAAGGAACAAAAAATATGGAAAGGCCCGCAGCCGTTAAGAACAGGGTTAGAAAATGAGGATGGGGTGGATGAAAATAGCGTACCGTGCACCGAGATGGATATTGCTCAATGGCAAATAGATGTTTCTCGGAGGCAAGCGGAAGAACCAGAAAGTAAACAAGAAAAAACCTGGATTATGGAATATTGGAGAAGTTTACAATACCACTAAGCTTCCATGAGCATGAAGGGAATAAACATGTCAAAGAAATAATAGATGTAAAATTGCCATTTCTCAAATAAAAGCAGAGTTGATGCGGGCATGTCTCATGAAAGACGGAAATCAAAGACTGCAGTAGCTAGGCCAGATGAAATATTTAGTCATTGGAAACCAAATGCGTCACGTATATGTCTGAAAAACAAAAGTTATAAAAGCCGAATTTGAAAACTTTTGCATGCGCAGCGACCTTTTTGTTTCCGGATCAATAAGCTACGTGGCTTACTTTGTTTCTTCTTCCATTAACAACAGGCTGGGATAGAATCCTTTTAATAAGATTACTTAGTAGACGTTGGATCCGTCTGTGGCTTTCAAAGCGACTACAGAACAGGCAGACTTTCATTTCAATCGCCCCTTAAACTTAAAATAGTGGAATTGATAAAGCTTCAGCTAAGACCTCTCTCAACAAGATTTTTATCTTGTTCCCCCAACAGGTTGATTCATGACATAGACGCCAGCTAGCACACGATGGCATCGGCATGCACAAGTTAAGTACGTGTATAGACAATATCGAAAAAGCTTTCTTCTTCCTATGAACACAATGCTCGCTTTTCAATTCGCACGAAACCTCGACTCGCTGAGCTATTCATCACGACTTGAGCTAGGAAAAAATTATTCTTTAAACGAACCAAAATCCATATAACTGAACATTCTCCCAGTCGCAGCGCTACGACAAAAATAATAGTGGAAAATGATCCGCGCAATAAAGGTATCATCAAAATGTCATCCATTCTTGAAGTTTAATCGGGTTATCGCAGTCTTGTGAAAATTTGTATCAAAGAACATCAAGCCTTTGCTTGTCTACTGCGATGAGACATGTCGCGGAGGAAGACCTAATTTCATTTAAAAGTCAATATTTTAAGTCGTGTCTGAACACTGTTTAGAGGCAAGTAATAGGAAGTTGCCTATTTAATCGCATCGGAAAATTATACATGTATTAACAAGTTGGATGTACGTCATTATTCGAGAGGGCCGGATCTCGGAAGGCATTGGAATGGCTGGAGTCTACAGCCTCCATGTCCGCCATTAGCAGGTTGTGCGCAACCCTCGATACAATCGTCTGGATCATCTTTTAAATCAGATCCATAGAGATGTTGGCACCTTTTTTGAATTAAGCTTACGATGTTGCAACCTGGAAGGCATTCTATTTACACATAAAATTAAACATGTATCTGCAATTAGTAGTTCTCATAATGATCCCTAAAATGTGCTCTGCAACTAATGTAGGCGCATCTTCGAGATAATTAATTAGACAAACATTTTCTACTCATTGGTACTGTTAAGCAGACAGCTGAACGAAACCAGGCATACACCGGTATACCTTCGCGTAACCGTGTTATTCGCTATACATTTGGCAGATATGAAGAAATACAATTATTTCAGCGAGCCTACCAAACCTGAAATTTAGAAAAAGCGTAATTTGAGCGATTTTAGCATAAAACGATTGAGGGTGTCAGTAGAGCCAGCGCAGGTATTTTTGAAACAGTCAAGATCCTTGGATTTTTCCAAACAACCACAACAACAGCAACACGGGTATACCAAGAATGGGCCATCATATCAGTAAAAAACTGGCAGTGATTGGCGTGCACGTGGACGTAAAGAATTTAAGTCATTAATAAGAGTGGGGTCAATGGATGTAGATCCAAAGCTACTAGTTCAGAAAAGTCCAGTATCAGTCAATTTTGTAAACTGTGGTGTTGGTCCTAATAAAAGGTTATTTTAGTGTATATCAACTTATGTTCAGGCCTCGTTAAACCACAGCTGTCTACAAGAAACAAAGACATGGGCCAAATAACAACAAACATGTACAATGTACTTCATTGGTTATATTTCCATGAATGCATACTAGTATGTTGTCGTTTACAAGACTATCATGCAAGATAGCGTTGAGAATCTTCCTTACGGATGGTAAAGACGACGTGTGCGAGATATGGAAGTAATGACTCCAAACTAGAAGACAGGATCAAATCGTGCAAAGAAAACAGTTTGGTCAATTCTTTGAAATGCGAGTAATCCCCTCTCGCTTCTTAAGTTCGTGTGCCATGTTTTTTTGTCATACGCGAGGGTGCATAAAAGAAACTGCGTTCGAAAATAAAAATGGGAGATGTACAACAACGTTCGTTTCTTTTATGAACTCTCAAAACAATGTATTCATGCAAAGGAAATTCTTAACAGATGTTTCTAACGACAATACAAAACCATTATTATACATTTCCGCGTATACTTTTCTATATAAAACTCATTCTGCAACACACACACAAAAAAGAAGTGCGCGAGCACAGATCAGACAACCCTAGACAGACAATTTCCAGATAGCGAGCTATTTCATCTGGCAATTTATTCCACTAGACTACATGCATATTTATGCTAGACCTCGGTGTGTGCACAAGCTCGGATAATATAAGCTTTGTTTGTCTAAACTATACGTCGCCTAAGCCTAGTCTATGAGTACAAACAATCCGTACAACAGCCCCGTGTGAGAAACAAAGCAGCTGCTCTCGCAAAAATTAACATTCCACCTTCAGCTTCGATTCGACTCGTCAGACAGCATTAGACATCAGGCCCACTTTGGGCACAAACCATTTTGATTTGAAGAAAAACGCATAAAATACGCTAATGCCAGAGAAAATAAATGCGACCCGCGTACGCGGGAATCCGAAAAAAAACCCAAAAAAACAGTTCGGCTCTTCAGTTTGAAAGTTCATAAAATGCAAAGGTTTTACTAATTAGGCCGTTTGAAAATGAATCTAGAAAGCTGAAATTCCCCGTGTTCGAGCATATCAAACTACGGTTATTCCCCATCACACTGTCGTAAATTTACAACCCAGCTCTGCATCTCCCAATACAAGCAGACACGATCGAGTTGTCAGCACTTTTGTTTATTCGAACAGCTATAGTGCACGAAGACAGTTACTGTTAACTTTAATTCAAACTTTTCTAGGTTTATCTCGCTATAAAAGGAAACGTGGATAATGTCAAGAATATTGCCGCATCCCTCGCCAATAGACGCGCCACCCACTAGCAGATTGCGAACTATAAATATGATGTGCTAAACGACAAATAAAGCTCAAGTACGTGAGCTTAAGTGGGGAGCTTTCATTTTCTAAGGTCTAATGTCAAACAGTACAGCATACCTAAAATTAGCGGATGTTTACACCATCACCGCTGAGGGTGTGAGCAGCGCCCCTACAATCAAAGAGATTTAGACACAGTAATAGAGGGAGAGGGGGTAATGGGGCCACTCTAAGGGATAATTGCATCTAGCGTGTTAAATAGGAGCATCTTCATGCTGATAAATACACAGAAAGCTTCTTTTTTAAGTGGTCTTTCGGTTAGATCACTAAACACCTAAAATTTTCGTGTATTTACAGAGGAATAAATTTTTTTGGTACTTGTCTATTGTACCGACTACCGAGCCCGGAAAGCATAGAAGCTATGCAGGGAAACGCACCGGGTTTGATTTTCGATACTTGAATTCCAATGTAAATGTACCATAACGTACCAATTTCTTCCCAGGTTTCAATTTAAATATA
>JAQGBX010006777.1:0-12108 GCA_034698745.1 Megaphyllum sjaelandicum
ATCTGCATGCGTTATGCTAGGTGAAACATTCCGCGTAAAACCTTCCCCATGCGCATTAGCATCTCATGAGGAGTGCAGCAGGACACGTTTTTACGGTACATAGGCGGCATACAATCGATGGCTACACTTTTGACCAATCTCCGTGTCTTTTTTTTTTTTTTAAAAAAGAAGCGCTTATAAACTTTCAAGAATATTTTTAACATTCTTGAAAGCTTATAAGCGCTTCTTGTAAAGCATTAATTTTGGATCGCAACAGCGTATATGACTAAGTTTAATTTACCTGACTTTTTTCAAAATAAGCCATTCTTCCCCGAGATATCACTGACTTTTCCAGGCATTTTCAAGTTCCCCGACTTAATTCCCAGGTCTGGCCCTGGGGTACCCTGTGTCGGTTTTTGGCTAGAGATGACGAACGTTCTCTCCCCACTCAACACCGCCTGCAACCGGAAATGACACGCTCCACAGTTTCCACTGCAAAAACGCCTCAAAAATCGTGTTGCACCGCAAGCTTCATAGATGGCGCTGGGTCGGTGGACATTGAGATAGCGCGAGGTGGGCGTTGGTGGACTCTAGAAAACGTGTGTTGTGGGCGGAACTCGGCAAAAGCCCTATTTCGAGTAATCCATTTACAGCTACATGTATTTAGGAACTGGCTGAACGCCACACGAAGCAAGGTGCGCGCTGTAGCCTGTAGACGATGGCCATCGCTTGTGTAAAATTAAAACCCTCGCCCAAATCTCGGATTTAGACGGGTGCAGGGAGGCGATCCCCTCATTTATTCTTGATTCGTAGGCGGGATCGCGTTCCCAATCTAAATGTTCCTGTTTTTTTCTTTTTTTTTTCTTCGTTCTGGCGGAACATGTTTCGGGTTGGCGGCCCCGCCTATCGGCACCGCAGTGCCCGTATCTCGTTCCCGGGCAAGGACGCGCAAGGTCGCTCGCCGGGTTGATTATCGTCGATGGCTGCTCGCGTGGGAAGACCGAATGTGCCACCAAAACAGCGCTCAAAGTTCGCAACCTGTCGCAGGTGCGAGAAAAAAAAACCCCGAGACAATTCGTCAGCGGGCGAGCCCAGGGTCATTCAACCTTTTCCAGAATTTAGAAAAAGGGTGCTGGGTGCAGTCTCGCTTCTTTAAACCCCCTCTTCATTTCGGCCTACATTCACCCGTAGCACGCCCTTTGCGCCCTGGGCCGCTACTATTGACCAGATTCGCTTTCGTTACGCAGCACGCAGGTGCGAAACGAAAATACTGTAGTGTCGTATTTAGGCGAGTGCATGGAACATCGGAAATTTGGGTTGTTAAAACATTTGTGTCCACAATATTCCCACGCATACATTGCAAAATGACGTCAGTTACCAGAAAAATGACATCATTTTTTCGCCCAAAAAAATGACCACTCAAAACCTGGCATAAAATGACGTCATTTATCTACGTGGGTTGTTTCTCCCCCCACCCCCACACACTGTTTACACACACATACGTTGTTATGATTACTCACATAATGCAAATGTATTGAAGTACATGAACACTGTATCAAGGTTCCTCCAGAAACTCCATCTTCAACTTCCCTGACTTTCCAGGTTTTGAAAGAAATTTCCCTGACCATGTCAAAATCGATATCTGCCATTGTTAACCACGATTTTGAAAAATCTACAGAAGACTATGTTCTGTATTTTGAAAAATTTACTACTAAAACTTTTGAAAAATGTTAAAAAATTAACATACGAAAAATTTGAAAATATCAAAAAAACCAAAAACAAAAAATAGCATGAAACAATTGTGAAAATTGTACGAATATGTATTAGGAAATTGTTAAAGTTTTGCAAATTTGCACTCGGAAAAGGTTGACAGTTTTCAAAATTTCTACTGCCATCGGAACCTGTTTAAAATGTTGCACATTTATATTACGAAAACTTGTAAAATTGTGCAAATTTGTGTTCGAAAACTGCGGATAATTTTGCAAGTTTGTCTTCAAAATCTGTTGAAATTGCGTAAAGTTTTACAGTGGACATTTCAAAAAGTTTGCAAATGGACCCTGAGCTAACCACTCATAATTTTGTATAGTTGAATTAATTTTCAAGAATTTTTCAAAATTAGTCATTCTTTCCTGGCTTTTTCAGCCATTTTCCAGTTATCTAACTTCTCCAGGTCTTGAGGAACCCGGTTTATACAACAAATTAGAAAATAAAATCAATTTCGAAGAATATCTATCAACCCAACGTGCGACAACGGGTACTCAGACAGAAGCTGCTTTACAGATTTAAAAACTCATTCAAAGTTAAACGTTGCTTTCAAACCAATGAATGCATTTCCCATTGCATACGAGACTACCGTATACCACTGCCAAAGTACGATTTTTAAAGCTTCTGTATGAGTAACTTTACTATTTTGAAGGATTCAATCTAACTTTGAATTCGATTTTACATAACAAGTACACTGTAGCTGTTTAATAAAAAAAATCAACTTGAGGGTATTGACTTCAGGATCGCCTCTTCAAACCTGTCATCATTTTATGTAGCGCTTCAACTCACTAAAAAATTAATTGACATGCTGATTACGAGATTTCATCCTAATTTATAAGGATTGCTAAATTCAGTATCAAATTATGCTTGGAAGTTGTTTAACTTGTCAGAACAAATTCATCAAGAAATGAGTTTCTGCTAAAGTAAGGCCATTGGAAATTGATCCCTTGCTAAACGTCCTAAAAATATTTCAGTAGCCATTTACGAAAACAACGTTTTCTGAACATTTTTGCTCCAACTTACGAAACAAAATATTTAGTTTTCCATACCATTCCAAATTAGAAACCTTCTACAGGGTTTCCACTTTACTGACTTTTCTAGGTTTAAAAAAATCCCTGACCAATTACAATGTCAAAAATTGACATATTTTGCAAATTCGACACAGGAAAATATTTTGCAAAATTTAATACTAATGAAAATTTGACAATTTTTTATTCGAAAAATGTCGAAAATTTGTACTCTGAAAATGTGGACGATTTTGCAAATTTGTCTTCGGAATCGTGGAAAATTTTGCCAATTTGTACTCGGAATCGTGGAAAATTTTGCCAATTTGTACTCGGAATCGTGGAAAATTTTGCCAATTTGTAGCCTACTCGGAATCGTGGAAAATTTTGCCAATTTGTACTCGGAATCGTGGAAAATTTTGCCAATTTGTACTCGGAAAACGTTGACAATTTTGCAAATTTGTATACGGAAAACGTGTAAAATTCTGTAAATTTCTACTCAGAAAATGGACCTTCAGCTAATATGTGTATATACGTGTGTTTACGTGTATACACAAACGCATAAAGGAGGAATATGATAATAGGGGTACTCAGGCAGAAACTTAACGAATCATGAAATCACTCGTGTAAAACGAAAGTACAATGCATTCATTGATTTAAAAACACCTATAACGTCGAGGCTTTTTTTAAACCAATGGCAGTGTGCATTTTTCACACGTGACTTCATGGCTGCCAAAATACGATTCGTAATTAAGCTTCTGTCCGAGTACCTGCATGTATTGATAATGTTAACAGCTTTATTGCTTAGATTTTACGTTGATACCCTTCAGCTTCATGTCAGATTACGTTTCTCACTAAGCTTCGACGCGTGCCATGTGATGTGCGAACAATGCTGTGTAATTCGCACGCGCACCTGAGCAGGACTATATTTTTGGGAAGTATACAGCTGTACTGGCGGACTTTTAAATTTATGTTTACCTGCTGGGACGGAGCCAGATATTGAACATGACCGCGCCGGAAGTGGAGCAAAAACAGCCCACGTTGGCGCCCTCTTTGCTCCGGCTCGGACCTGCCAAGGGCCAGCTCGCAATAGGATGTTTTCGGAGGAATAAAACAGCCGAAAAACACGAAGCAAGCGCGTTTCGCCCCGAGGGGGGCCAGCTTATAGGATAGGGAAAACACAGCGCCGGGATTAATTAAAGGAAACAGAACCGGCAACAGCAGCCAGAGGGCAGTAATTGGCATTATGTATATACGACAGGTACGTCGCCAATTACGGTGCCAAGGGTAATCGAGTCACGGATCTTGGCCATTCTGCAGAGCTGAGTAATCAAAATGCGAAACAGAACAAGCGTGGCCTTTCACCGGGCCAGGAAACCAGATCGGAAACGTGGCGACTTTTGTGACACCACCGGAAGTCCTCCGTGGAGCGCGGATGACGCATCCTCGTTCGAACGGAACGAAACTAAACGAGAATTGCCGCATGCGTGCAGGCTTCATTTGCCGCTTCTAAGTCGCATTCAGTCAAAATTGCGCATTAATGCTGACAAAGTGATGCTTGTTGAGGAGCCGCGATTGAGTCCATGGGATGATCGTCCAAACGACGAGGGGGCTCGTTCATAATTGGCGAGCTCATTGTTTAGAAGGTTCGTCCCCCAGAAATTTCATATTAAACTTCCCTGACTTTTCCATGTTTTACAGTGAATTTCCCTAACCAAGATAATGTCAATGTTATCCACGATTAGAGAAAAATCGATATTGGAAAAATACTGAATATTTTGCAACATTTACTAATGATAATTTTATAAAATTATTAAAAAGTATTAAAAACTAAGGTAGGAAAACCTTGTAAATTTTATAAAATAAGCGTAAGAAAACTTGTCTTAAAAAATTTTAAACAATTTTGCAAATTTGTAATCGGAAAAGGTTGAAAATTATGCAAATCTGTACTCGAAAACAGATGATGGTGGTGGTGGTGGTGATGGTGGTTTAAGGGCGCAGGGGGCAACACGGGCCATAGAGCGCCCACGCGGGAACAGGCCGGCGTACCTGTCCCCATAGACATTACAAGAAAACAGATGAAAATTTTGCAAATTTGTGCTTGGAAAAAGTAGGAAATATTGAAAATCTGTATTACCAAAAGTTTGAAAAATTGTAGTCAATTTATACCCGGAAAACGTGGTAGTTTTTGTCATTTACCATGATAATTCCAAGTTTTGGAAGCCTGGTTTAGCAACTTTACTGTGCAATTAAATGACGTATACAGTTAACCAATATAGCTTATAGATGGTGGTAATCGACATAAGGTAATAAAACAATAAGCTCAAAAATATAGAAATTCAAAAGAAGCACGATATTGTTTTTAAACTAATGGTGAATTCAGATGGTCAATCTGGTGTGCACCGGTGTAGGCTACAAGGTGAGGCATAAGTCTGTAAAGTCTTGTAGCGCCTGCTTCCTGCAATAGTGCCGATTTTACAGACTTATGCGGTTATGCCTCACCTTGTAGACTACACCGGTACACACCAGATTGACCATCTGAATTCGCCATAACTGTGAAAAATGGAAGTGACGTTTAAATTCGACACTTATGTTTTCGCTCAATTTATCAGATTTTTTCGAAGAACAACTCGAAAAAAGAAAATTCGGAATAAGAAAAAATGAGGTGAATTCAACAAACGCTGAGCAAACTCTTCTTGTAATTATGCCGGCAAGATGTTAAACTATTTATGAGATCATTGAATTTGCATCATCAGCTACGCTGGATAAATAAAATTACACGATTTTGCCTCGTAATTACATGTAATTAAAGTCGTTCCAATCGCCGAGCAAGCAGCGTAAACACGTTTAACTTGAACCGATCCTCTGATACATCGTGTAAATGGACTTGATGCACCCAAACAATTAACCTTTATCCCTACAATTGCAATTGAAATCAAAACAAAAATCTGCTTCGATGCTGATCACCTGGACGAATTTGCAAAGCAGTCACTCGAAAATAGTTCAAATATTTGCAGTGGTAACATTACCAACTAAGATGTGATGAAGCAAAGCCCATGTTGACATTACTACAGCAAAAACTTGTACTATAGTTTACATTAACCATGCTTATAAAAATGAGAAGTGAACGAATCTATAGTGAGTACTTTAAAAAGATATATCACTGGGGCCTTAAAAAAAACGTCCTCAAAATTTCCCAGAATTGGACTGCCCTCTCTCCGCATTGTGTCCGGTCAAACAGCTAGGACCCCTCTTTCCCCCTCCTCCTCCCATTCGGACTTCCGAAACTTTAAAATAAAAATATTTTGCAAATTGGCACTCGGAAAACGCATATATTGTGCTTTGAAAAGGTTGAGAAGTTTGACAATTTGACCTCAGAATCTGTTGGAAAAATTGCACATTTCTCCTCGGAAACCATTGAAAATTTTTCAAATCTAATTACTCGAAAACAGTTGAAAATGTTGAAGATTTGTGCTCGGGAAAAGATGGAAAATGATGTAAAAATATGTAAAGTTGACCTTGGAAAAGGTTGAACATTTATGCTCGAGAAAAATGAAAATTTGGCTAATGGACCCTGATTGAAGTTTTAATTTCTCTGGCTTTTCCAAGTTTTCCAGGACTGGAGGTGACTCAACCTATCCCCCTAACTCCTACATAAGGACGTCCTTTTTTTGAATGGCCCCTTAACTTGAATTCACCTTCTGTTGTTGTTGAAAGATTTAGGGACGCGGCCTCTGTTGCAAGACAAATTTAATGACAAACATCCCTATATTCTATATTAATTGTTTTAAACAGGGTTAACCCAGAAATTTCTTATTCAACTTCGCTTACTTTTCCAGGTTTTGTAAAAGTAAATGTATGCCAATGTTATTCACGATTTCTAAAAACTTACACGAGGCTATATTCAATATTTTTCAAAATTGACTAATGGCAATTTTACAAAATTAGCACGAAACATTTTCAAAATTTTAAAACTTGGTATTCGGAAAATGATGAAAGTTTACAAAAAATTCCAACATGGAAAACGTTGAAAATTTATACTCTGAAAAGGTTGAGAATTGCAAAGAAAACAAACGAAACTTTGGTTTCCGAAACTGGAAACTCCTAATTCGGGGAGCCGGTTAACGCACTTGCATTTCAGTTTCGGAAACCAAGTTTCAGTAGATCTCAGTGTGAATCTACATGCACTAGCTTAAATGTTTAATATTTCTAAGATCATTCACACGTATCACCTTTGACCTCAGCAACACTCCTGATGCAGAGCCCTCGGCATGTGTTGAGCAACGGCGGCAAAACGGTCTTTATTTCGAGCTGTGGAGGTTGGAGTGCGAGATTATGCAAGATTAATTGCACTTCCGGTGGACGGAAGGCGCTCGACCTTTACGGCTGACCCATTGTGTTCGCTAGTCATGCCTAGCTGAACTCAAAAAAAGAACTTTATTATAGAAGGGTTTCAACAGGAATTTGCGCGGCAGGTAGGTAGGTGGCTCTGCTGCCCACCGTTTCGGTCATTTCGTTCGCCACCAGGGGCCCACGCAAACGGTCCACTTTCCCAGTGCCGTGCCAACGCACTTGTGCGAACCGGCGAATAAATTTGGAAATTAATATGCGTAATTTGCATTTACGCAGCTCGTTATAAATTGAGAAATTCCTGCGAGAGCGTGATGGGAACATCGATAACAGAAAGCGCGTGTCGAGTCATCCTCATAATTGTGGTGGGGTAACTGAGCTGACACCCCACACACCGGTGCGTGCCCAGTGCCCACACTTTTTGGGGAAAAATTCTTATAAGAAAAATGGAAAATCTTTAAGGTTCCCCCCAGAAATGTCATTTTCAACATCCCTGACTTTTCCAGGTTTAAATAATGACAATTTTAAAAATCTGCACGAAAATTAGCATAGAATTTATTTTATAAATTTGCGTAAATTTTTTTTTTGTTGAAAATTTGACAATATTGTATTCGTATAATGTAGAAAGTTTGGAAAATTTTAACACGAAAAATGGTGAAAATTTGCAATTTTGTTCTCGAAAATCGTGGGAAATTTTGCAATTTTGTACTCGGAAAACGAGGAAAAGTTTGCAAATTTGTACTCTGAAAACGTGGAAATTAGTCAAATTTCCACTCAGAAAATGGGCACTGAGCTATAACCATGTAAAAGCATTAATTTTGGAACTCAACTACATGACTACATCGAATTTCCCTGACTTTTTCCAAATAAGCCTTTTATCCCTGACTTTTCCAAACATTTTCAACAGGGTTCTCCCAGGAATTAGAATTTTTAACTTCCCTGACTTTTCCAGGTTTTAAAAAAATTTCCCTGACCAATGAGAAAGTCAAAAATTGACATTTTCCAAGATCGACACACGAAAATAATTTTCAGAAACTTTCTAATGAAATTTTAAAAATTAAAATAGAAAAAGTAAATTTGCATGAATAAATTTTGAAAATTTGACAACGTATTCAGAAAATGTAGAAAGTATTGCAAATTTGTAATCGGAAAAACACGAAAAACGAAAAACGTGAAAAAATTTGCAATTTTGTCCTCGGAAAACGTGAAAAATTTTGCAATTTTGTCCTCGGAAAACGTGAGAAATTTCGCACTTTTGTCCTCAGAATTAAAACGTGGAAAATTTCGAAAATTTGTCATCGGAAAACGTGGAGAATTATTGCAAATTCCTACTCAGTAAACGTCTGAAAATTTTGTAATTTTCTCAACGGAAAACGTGGTAAATTTTGCAAATTTGTACTGGGAAAATGTAAAAAATGTTTCTAAATGGGTCCTGGCTGCTTTGAATTTCCCTGACTATTTCAAAATAAACCATTCTTCCCTGACTTTTCCAGGTCACTGGAAATACAAGGTCCCCCTAGAAATATATATTATATTCAACTTCCCTGAGTTTTCCAGGATTTTCTACAAATTTTTCCGACTATCAACAAAACTGACATACGCCAATGTTATCCACGATTTTGAAATTGTATCAAAATAAACATTATAGAAAAATTTTGAACCTCGGAAAATTAAGCTTTGCATTTGTACTCTGAAAAGCTTGAGAATTTTTACAATCCTGTACTCGAAAACAGTAACTAATTTTGCACATTTGTGCTGGAAAAGATTGGAAATCTTGCGAACATGTTACTACGAGAACTTTGAACATTTTCAAAATACAATACTTACTCGAAAACAGTTGAAATTTTTTGGCAAATTTGTGCTCTGAAAACATAGAAAATTTCGCAAGTTTTTTTTGGGAAACTACAGGAAACTTTGCACATTCCAGGCATTGCCAAGCTCCCTAACTTTTCAAGGTTTTCAGGTCTGGGGGAACCCTGAAATAATTCATTCAAATATAGTTATGTATTGGATATGCACCACCGCATCTAGCTAAATGGGCAGAGAAATTTAAATGATTTGGTTACAAAATTGCACCCATTAAAAACTGCGTAGATAAATTTGTGATTTTCTGTAGGAGTACTCCAAATGATACTTATTTTCCATGTTTTATTACGTTCTACACTCTTGCTTGCTCCCGGTCATATATACATGTACGGTTCGTATGAAAATTTGAGTGATCCGCCCGAGCTTTAAGTCGGACAAGATGGCGGCTTTTAAGACCCCTAAAGGCTACACTAAACTTCCTGACGAGGATTACCATCGGAATGGGTGCAAAAAGAAAGCATGAAACGCTGTATCTACGCGCTCGGTTTATGAATTATTTGCCGGATAAATGCTAGGAGCCACGACCTTGCGCACAAAAACTATTACGTCAAACGTGAAATTAGCAGTTGCAAAACCCGAAATCACGCAAGCTTCGAAGAAGACGTGGCATAACCCCCACGTCAAAGATAGCGAGGGTGCTCGGATGAAAACGTTCATTATACTATAACGCCATCACCTTTAATGGTATTACAGGGTTCCCCCAATCTAGCTCCCCAGGCAACTTCCCTGACATTTCCAGGTTTTAAAAAAATTGCCCTGACCAAATTATGACAATGTCAAAAACTGACTTAGACCTACTCTTAAAAATCTATACAGGGAAATATTTAGCAAAATTTACTAATGACAATTTTGAAAATTCACATCACAAAAGTTGTATTAAATAATTCGCATGAATGTGTTGGTTGATAATGGTGGCTTAAGGGCGCATGACCACATTTTGCAAATTTGTACTCGGAAAACTTGGAGAATTTTGCAAATTTGTACTCGGAAAACTTGGAGAATTTTGCAAATTTGTACTCGGTAAACTTGGAGAATTTTGCAAATTTGTACTCGGAAAACTTGGAGAATTTTGCAAATTTGTACTCGGAAAACTTGGAGAATTTTTAGGAAAACGTTGCAAATTCGTTTTCTTCGGAAAACGTGGGAAATTTAGCTATTTTGTACTCTGAAAATGTTAAAAATTTTGCGAATTTGTACTCGGAAAACTTGGAGAATTTTGCAAATTTCTACTCTGAAAATGGACCCGTAGAGAAGCATTAATTTTGGATCGCACCAACATGACTACTGTACGTTTAATTTCCCTGACGTTTTCAAAATAAGCCATTCTTCCCTGACCTTTCCAGACATTTCCAAGTTCCCTGACTTTTACAGGTCAGGGGGTACCCTGCCTTACCTCCAAAAATGTTGCATCATTCGCTTTCATTACATTTCAACCTTACACGATCATTTGAAAGGACTATTTGCTTAGAAACGCGTATCATGCGCACAGTAATGGCGACTTTTCACCATCATTCTGCGCATGCGCAAATGACATAAGGGCCCAACTCAGTCGCTTGAAAACACATGCCAGGCCAGGCGTGTCTATACAACAAAACCTGGGCACGTGCAGCACAATACATGTATGCGTTTATCTCTGACAATTGCAGAAAAGACGTCACGTTCAGCTGTGTATCGATCAGCTCGATAAAACTGATAAGCGGAACGCCGAAATTTTTGAGTGAACCATGTAGGGGTCCTATAGAAACCTCACGAAAACTAGCAACGTATGGGGTACGAGATTAGGGGGAGCTAGACGCGTCATTTCAATTCTACAAATACTTGTATGCGATAAGATGACTCATTAATTCATGATGTGGCGACCATTTTTCACACCTGGGTGCTTGTTATTTTCAGGGTCGGTGCTAAAACTACAGTCTACACGCCATTTCAACAATGGCTGAAGCTCACGAGCACGAGCTCGCCCAAATTCTCGCCCGGTTACCGTCAGGTGGCAGTTGAGAAGTTCTGAGAATAATTCTGAATTAAAAACATACGGTTTAATTCTCTTAATTAAATTTCCACTTTGCATTGATTTTAAATAAATACAATAGGCCTACTTAGTCTTAACCCGTTTCGTATTTTATTCCCTAGATGTCGCTTTTTTTAAATTTAAATTTTTCAAAAACAAATAACAATGTAACGCCATGGTAATTCAAACATTAAACATTCTTCGAGCAATTTTGATCCACCAAGGTTTCCCCAAAAATTTCATTTTCAGCTTCCCTAGCTGACACAGGTAATTTCCCGGTCTGGGGGTACCCTGTCCCCTCTATAAGTAAGCACCTGCAATTTATAGAAACCAAAAAATTTTACTAAAATGTTTTTCTGGCTTTTTGCTACTTCCCAGCATTTTTCAAGACTACTGTACGTCTAACGAATCATCGAAAATATTTTTATTACTATGTTTTTTCGAGCATATTATCGCTAAACATGTTTCCAAAATTTTATGAGGCATTGTTTAATTCTTTCGGTAATATTCCATTACTGCAGTCATTAAACTCATTGCTCGTACCTGTATATGTTTATAAGAAAAACGCTTTTCCAGAACGAAATGTTCCAACATTTTGCAGCAATTCTAAAAATGTAAAGCAATTTAAATATTATGAAATTTCACGTCTCAATTATGCAGCACCACCTAAAGCCAACGTAAAAGTTGTAACTATTCGCTATAGAGCAGTGTTTCTTAGGTTTCTGATTGTCTTGAATAACTATATATAGTTTTCATTTTACAGGGTTCCCCCAGAAAATTCATTTTCAACTTCCCTGACTTCTCATTCCCTGGTTTCTCATTCTAATTTCAATTTTTTTTCCAATTGATCAACAGTAAAATTAGCAAAATATTAAGTAGTTTCCTGCGTCGATTTTGCAAAATCGCGGATAACATTGGCATATGTTAATTTTGATATTGTCAAGGTCAGGGAATTTTTTTAGATTCGGAGCTCTCGCCGACGGTCGTCATGGTGGATGCGGCTGTGGGGGGAGATTGCACTTTTCAGGAACAGTCTTCCCAAACAGATGCAATCCATGGTGACGGTCCTTGGAAGGTAGTGGCAAAAGGTAAAGGCTTTCGGAGGTCTCGTGGGGGAAAGCAGACAGCTGGTTTTGG
>JAQGBX010006778.1:0-12108 GCA_034698745.1 Megaphyllum sjaelandicum
AAAATCAAAGTTTCAAAATTTTGCCCATAGGATTTCATAGGCTCCGCCCACAAAAATCGGTGAATAGACCCCCTTAAAGAGAAAGTCAATGAAAAGGTTAAACTAAAAAATAAACGGATACACAGGACATTCATTCGGCCAGAACAGCCACCTAATTTGTGCAATGGTGGCTGTTCTAGCCGAGTGACTGTGCTGTGGAAAAGAAAGTGTTTCAAATTGTGCATTTTGTGTTCTAAATTAATTCGTCCACTTATTCGAAACTTATTTTCGAATTCTAACTTAAAAATATAAACGCCTATTCAGATTGTAAATTAACAAACAAAAAACTTGAGCACGAGGTACTCACCATTTTTAATGCTAACATTTCCAAATAACTAGAAACCGCACGAGCTCTTAAGTTGAGTTCAAGCCTGGAGTTTCGGAGCACCAACTTACTTGCACTACTTAATTGGCATGAGCATTTGCTCTACAAATTCAATTGCTTCCAATTCGATTCACTTTTCTTCCATTTACTGTATGTGGTAATGCCCGACACCATAATATTGTCAAGAAAATAATCTTATAAATTTCGTCACCTACAGTAAGCTTAGTTTGTTTTGCTTACCATGTTTTATCTCTCTAGCTAAAACCGAATTCGGTTCTGCCTCATGAGCTGTAAAACGATGTCAGGAACTGATTTAGATTTCTTTTACCGGAGATTAAACTTTTTGATTATCGCACTGATCGGTCATTCGAAAGCAATTAAAATCGGTGGAATTGTCTGTCTGTTATCGTTTATTTCATAACGAGCAGCTGTTGTCCTAAATTGCGTATCACTCCAGTAAGTAAATCTGCGAAGTTGCGAACGATATATCCATGGCTCAGAAAAAAACTTACATCGTGTTAAACAAACGTAGAAAGGTGTTGCAAAACCTGAGCTGGAGAGCCAAATCATCGGAGTCGTGGAAAAATAACCAACTGATTATTCCGCGATTCATCAACAATTTCAAGGTTCAAAGCTACGCCGTTCGCCTCAGTGACAACAATATTGATAAACCCATAACCATTATGGTAACTGAAGCTGTGTTTAGCTTGCGTTAAAAACACAGCTTCTTAAGCTTGTGTTAAAAAAAACTGCATTGCTTGTAAAATATTGCAACGTTCTTTTAGAAATAATTGCATCGTTTTTTAGAACAGATCATATCGTTATTGATAAAACAAAAGAAAAACATGGACAGTAAAGAGAATTTAAATTATTTTTAGAAAGATCGTATTACTTTATTTGTACATGTACACAAAAGGTAATTAGGTTCGATTGCCTGATTAATGACTGTGATAGGTTAATCCGCTAGCGGATAATCGGGAATATCGTATGTAGCACATTTATAATAACGATCAGGCTGTTAGAGCTAGAATTTGTTTCGATTAGTCATTTTGGCCAAATGGCCGGTACCCATCTTTTTATTCCTACATCATTGATCAGAAATTCCACTTTAAAAACGGTGCATCTTACATGTACTTTCACACTGTGGAAATTTCCTTGTACGTTTCCGGTTGCGTAATTTCAAGCATTAAAGTCTGTATTAAAATTTAGACAAAGTGCCATTCGATGATTTTATCAAGGTGTTCATATTATACGAAAATCACATACAATACAATAGAATTCCGAACCTAATCCGCTCGGGATATTCTCATCTTAATTGTAATAGGTAAGGTGAAATCTAAGCACTCGCAACTTTTCAGTTAAATCTGAACTATCCTTTGAAACTATCCTCTGAATTATCCTAATCTGCAAAGTGCAGCCTACTATTTCTCTATGATACTTAATTCCTTGTCCCTCGGTATCATCTCTTCCAATTTCTTGTTTCAGGGCCCATCATTTACCCAATAATCCGACCCAATTTAAATGTCCCAAATGTCCGACCCGGTCCATGGCCTTTTCTGGCCCCAAACCTCTTCACTCGCCGTATACCATTAAGTGGTCCATTCTTGACTCCTTAAGAGTTCATGGAACTGCCTTGCTGGATAGGATTTTTTCCAGAGTCCATAACCTTCGTAGATAGGTCAGTTTACTGACCATCTCCCGCGCCTCAAATCTATTGCACGCTGTCCTCGTGCTTCCACTTCACCCTACGGATGGCGCTGCGTGCGTAGCATCGCATGACCCTCCGCGCGTGACTGTGGCGCCATCTCCGGGTGGAAATCGCAAGCCCGGCGCATTTTTCTCGATTTAATGGCCAGGTCTTCAAAATTATATAGGCGTTTCCTTATGGGCAATTCTGGGACAAAAATGCTCGGACGTTGGCTTACCTTGTTAGCGAACCAGTTCATGTTTATGGTGAACATATCGGAACAACAGCAGCAGTTTGATATGGAAATCAACGACCAAACCCTGAATCCAAAAATCCTGCTTCCGCCATCATGAGACACGCATCCGCAAGCAACAAGTGCATAATAAGTGTATGTTCAATATTCCATCCAACACACTGAGTATTCCACGAAAAAAGTCCTCTCTAGCTCCTAACTGCGACGTCTGCTCTATCGGAGCATAATACCCGCATTGGCGGAGCAGGCAGTTACTAAGCAACCCAAAATCGACGAATTCGAAAGTCTACTGCTGCGATAAACGCGGAATTGCGGAAAAAATTCCGTTACTGTGGTTACATTCTCAAGGAGGAGCAGCTATATATAAACACCTCGTCGGCCAATTCCGTCAATTGTGCCGGGTCTAAAATAGACTGATGAAGACACGACATGAGATTTACAGGTCGCTCGAAAGGACACAGTTTCCAGCAGCCGTTGCGTGTCGCGTCCCTCGGAGGACGCCACCGCTGCGGAGGACCTCCAGAGTCTGGACAGAAACATGAACCAAAAACATGCTTGTCAGAACTCGCGTTTGTACAAACATTGATTGAAGGTCAAGCTTATCCGAACAAAAGTTATTCAAATTCACTTTGCTATCAAGTTTGCTTTTCTGCAAACTTGGTGTCCATACTGGCAAACTGTCAAACAAAAACAAAATGAAGAGGGTGGTAAAATATGTATTCAATTTTAGAATTCTTGTTTCCAAGAAAAAGCTTTGCAGCTGATGAGTAGTAATAATTCACATTATTGAAATTATGAAAAAAAACTACATCTTTTCCACAATATGCTCAATAAAAGAGCGTCCAGAAGTTCTGCAACAACTAGCTGTCTAAATAAAGTAAGTTCCTGCCGACGGCATTATCAAAACATGTCTCTGATAAACTGACACGTCATGAAGAAGTTCTCAAATTGTTTGCAGGCATTATAACCTATCATTGCTGAATCTAAGGTCCCCAGGTAGGAAAAAAAAAGTATCCAAATGACGTCATTTCCTGTTGACATGTGACGTCAATGCCCAAGACAAAGTTTGGTAACGGTTATCGTGTTGAAGTTCTGCTCATTGCTCTTGATCATTTCATCATTTTAGAAGAAAATTCCTTTGTTTTATACATGTATTTCAAATGCTTTATGAAGTAAGTATCCATTGAGTGCGATATTGCTGATTCATAATGTCAATACTTCTGTAATACGTGTATTTGACCAAGTATTGCATGGCGTCACGAGGGACAAAAGATCGGCAAAATCATGACTGGCGAATATTAATGGAAGGGATCAAAAATTTATCAAAATTATTAACATCATGTGTGTAATTCTTTCATCAAATCAATGACATGTAAACGCAAACACAGCAAGTACTAGCATCCGAATAAATTTTGCATAGACATTTAAAGTTAAATGTTTCCTCTGAGAATGTGCTTTTATCATTGGGAGAAACAACTTTAATTATCCTATAGCATCAAGAGAGAATGGGAAATTAAGTAACTCCGTCCTCTAAATTACGTAACTGGATATTTGTGACATTCCCTGTAAATTTTCATATTTTGATCTAAAGTATTTTTCATCCGAAAACCTGATAAATTTTCAATTTTTAAGCTCCTAATAAAATTAATTCCAAACACTCTATAGATTTCTGATTTTTACTCCAAACATTAAAAATAATTTTTTTAATTTTCACCATAATCAATCGAGTATTTTTCAGCCAAAACTTCCTAGAATTCCTCATATTTTACGCTCAAAAATGTTCGGCAAATCTTGCAATTTAAATCACACATTTGCTATGGGTGGGACGACAGTCAAGAGTTAGCGCCATCATCTGCAGAATACAATTAACGAATTTTCTAAATTCTATAAACTTAACTTACCGAAGTTTTCTCCACGCGGTATCTTCCCATTGTCTTGACATTGCCGGAAGTGGAGGGGGGCGCCTTGGCGCTTCTCTGCAGGCTTCTGGATGAGGAGGACGATACGACGGACACTGAAGCGATGGCGGCGCCATTGTCCTCCACCGTGTTGTAATCCTCGGGTTCTTCGACGATCTGAGGAAACATTTTGGAATTTCTCATGGTCATCCGGCCACCATCGCCGCGTTTCGATTCCCTGCAAAAATACGAAGGAACACAATGATGTCAGTCTCGGTCGGTTCCAGAACTCGGTATGTTCAAAGTAATCATGCCTCGACAGCGCCACCGATCTCTTGGAAAATGCGCATTTGTGGGAGGACTGGGCAATGTAATCGCTCACGATTTGACAGGCTGTTTGAATTGCTCGCCTTCGTATTCTGAAAATCAATGCGGAACGAGCTTTTCGGAGTAATTGCTCCACTTGTTTCACTAACCAGGCCTTGTAAATGACAAAAAAGTGAACGTCCTGCATTTGCGCGGGACATATCATGGTCAGCAGAAATGTAGATGGCGCTGGGAACGTGAAATTACGCGTAATTGAAATGTCCCTCATTGCCAAAGTCCATCCCCACGGCCAACACAGATGGCGCTTAAATTGAAAATATGACAACTCCAAATGTTGCCCATGCATTGCCAATCAGCATAGATGGCGCTTGGACTGTGATATTAGTCAAACGTGACATGCTGCCCATTACTGATATACAGTACATGTATACTACCAAAATCCAGCATCCACGATCAACACATGTACAGTATGAGGGTGGGAACCTAACCTCAAGCTATAACGTCCACACCGGACGAACTTTTGGGGAATCATATAGTACATGTAACTTTTTGTTGCTAATTGTTGCCAGTTGTTTCCATAAATTGTTCAGCATCATTTTTTTTACATAAATTGTTATCTAAATTATTTACATAAGTTTGTTTTCCAAAATAACTGGCAAATAGCAGCAACAAAAAGTTCCTTTATGTTTCCTCCAGTGTGGACGTAGCTTTATAATCACTTGAAATGTTGCCTACTATTAAACACCAAAGTTCATCTCTAGCTTCCACAATCAGCATATGTTCTTTCGGAGAAATTCGTTTGATGTATTCCTTGATGGACTCCATGCTTTGCTTACAATATGAATACTATGATACGTGTAAAATGTCCTGGTTTCTAAATTTTATAAAGAATTTTTAAAAAATAATTTGTTCATAAGTGTACAAATTTCAATGAAAAAATTGACCATTGGCAACCCATATAGTTTCTGCCTAACTTTTTTTTCCAAAAACAATTTATACGTAAATTAAATCCTAACAGCAAGCATGCACTCAATCCTAAGTGGCCCTTAGTGGCCAACTATTAAGGTTCATTCTCAGATTTAAGATGGTGGCCAATTAATATGGAAATGTGCG
This sequence comes from Megaphyllum sjaelandicum, assembly GCA_034698745.1. Taxonomy (NCBI): domain Eukaryota; kingdom Metazoa; phylum Arthropoda; class Diplopoda; order Julida; family Julidae; genus Megaphyllum; species Megaphyllum sjaelandicum. The sequence goes on from JAQGBX010006778.1 coordinate 5,643, forward strand.
AGTGGGTGGGGAACTCCTCTCTCATCATGTCCCTCATTAGTGCTAGAAGCTAAGGCAGAATTTGAAGATTTATTAGACATTCAAGTGCGAACCCAAAGCGGTAAGACTAATTAGGGTAAGACTGAAATTATGCTGGAAATAACTCCAACCAGGAAGCACAACCTGAGCAATCGAGGAAGCAAACCGCAATACTCGTTACTAAAATGCAAAGTTCAGCTCTAGTCGCGCTTAATCAGCGATTTTTAAAGCGCATGTTGCATTATGCTGACAGTGACAAACAATGTGACTCAAGCTTTAAGAAATGTCAATATATTACATCTTTCTTATCTGGCGATGCTCTTTCTATATTTGCATCGATGCGTATAGGATCGTCTTACAAGTTTCTTCTTCCTAACTTCTGGTATATGGCCAGAGTTAACGTAAGTTCTCGGACAAATGATGTGGAAAAGGGAAGTCACGTGCTCATCCCGAGTAAACACCATTCATCTTAATCCAAGAAATTGAATGAACATTAAATGTTTCCCTTATCGTGAAGAATCGTCTGACGAAGAAACTACGATTAGAAACTAACTCATCCAGTGGAGTTATTACAATGTCGATGTGTTTAGAACACATCGAAACCATCGAAAATAAAACATTTAAAAACTTCATTTCGAAATGAAGGGCATTACAATTCTTATTCTTTTCAATTTCAGTAACGAATCTGTTGTCTATAGCAGTAGCGCAATGGATGTGGCCATCATGATGTGACCACCATGCGGACTTGAAACCCGACCATCAACATTTCCCATGGATGATTACGGATAAATATATATAGGGATAATACCTCGAGATGGTTGTTGGTGTAGGCTACATTATCGAGTAAAGACTGGCTCATATCTGTATAAATGGCGATTTTTTTAACATTGGTGGAAACGCAAATTTGTAATAGAACGAATGTTTTAGAAAACCAAACACGTTTGTGCCTTAAAACAGCAGCCAAGTGCGTTCTTGATAACATCTTTTCATGTGTTCAAATCACGAATTTGATTTACAGTGTACATAAAAAGTCTCGGATTTAATCCGACCCGGATAATAAACAGTCTGCAGTAATGTTCAATATGTTTACGCATTTTATGGTGTTTTGGGATGAGGCAGTGAGCAATTAACATCTCCATGCCCAAATGGCAGCTTATATATATGAGCTTTTCTGTTTATCTTCCATGTCTGCCACGCTTAATTAAGCGCATATTTACAGTAACACTCCATAATTACCACAATAAAATATGCTTACCAAGGATGACAAGGACACCGTGTGGTGTTTCGTACAGTCTCAATAAACCGAAATCGAATGCTATACATACGCTCGGGCATGATATATTTTATTTATTTATACATATTTACGTGTATATGTACGGACCATAAAATAGTGTGCTCAAAAATTGAAATGTGTTTCAGCCATTCAATTGTAACATTACTTTTGTACAGCGTTGAAACACGATATGAACGCCGAAATGAACATGATTAAACACTTCATTATGTGGCAGAACACATGAAAAGAGATATTAATGCATTCTTCGAAACGGCTGTCTCATAACGTATCAAAAGTTAGATGCGAAGTAAAAATCCGAAACATTTTTTTTAGCTTAATTTAGTAGAACACATCAAAATTAGAACATTTGAATTACATGCAGGGCTTTATGGCAACATGGTTGCATGGTTAAGTGGGAATGACATTTTGCAGTAATACTGGATTATAGCTCGATTTTATTTCTCGGAAATCAATTCCCCGTTTCGCCAATGATTTCATGCTAAAAAGAAGTGGTTTTTACACCGTTTTGCCACGAAACTTTCTGATCGCCTGCAATGGCAAAGTCGAATTTCATAACACGTGTGCCCCCCGCAACGATAACGGAATCTGCCTTATTTGATCAGCTGTTTTTGGGCAAATTTCGGCGCATCTTAAAGGCATGTACTGGCTACAGGCTCCGACAAAAAGCCTGGTTCAATATTTGAATAGAAGTCAATATTCGTTATTAAAATGCACGTCCTAGCTTGCGTCAAACGATGTTGATATTTCCTGTTTGCTCCTCTAAGATGTGCCATGTGCATTTTCGGAAAATGCACAGTACATGTATCTTAATTGTTAAACACTCGCATATACCGACGATCGAATGGCCATCTACTGCATTTAACAAGTATGAGAACCAAAAATTGTTACGGCTAAACGAAAATAGGCACGAAAAGCTCGTGGGCTCAAATCGGGAGCCTTAATTCATAATCATTCAGCACGTGATGTGTCCATCTTCATTAAGTTCCGTCTTGTTATGCGCGTGCATGTATATGCAAGAACAAGAATAATGACGAATTTGATTGGGCCAAAAAATCTGCACTAGTGCAGGCTACAGGGTGAGGCATAAGTCTGCATAATCGGCAGTATTGCAGGCAGCAGGCGCAAAAAGACTTTATAGACTTATGCCTCACCTTGTAGCGTACACTAGTGCAGATTTGCTGGCCCAATCAAATTCGCCATCACTTAGTATGCAAACGTTGACATCTTGATCTTTAACCATAAGGATGATTCAAGTTTTCAAAAACTGTCAGTTTTTTCAGTTTTAAAGAAATGATTAACCATATAAATCAACTTTAATGTTTTGAAATCATCTCAATTGGTGACCTTCGGCGACCTTCGGTGACCTTACTAACAAATAATATCGGCAATATTTAAATTTGCACGTTCCAAAACTAATTTTAGAAAATTTCCCGGATTCAGGTCACCACTGAAAAGTTCAAAGAAATTTTGAATTTCCGCTTATTTTTGAAAGATTAAATGCGGAAATAATTCCAAATTAATGCACGTTTACGTGGAGTGGGTTTTTAAGTTTTAATTTCTCCTTTCTTGAGTTTTATCACCTCGCTTACAGGATTTAACACCCTATATTATCACACAGAGACATTTAATTATAGCCTTGTTGGAGGAAAGGTTTATTTATTTTACAAAAGTAACGTCACACATCGCAGCTTGGCATATAGCAACAGCAGTTTTTCCTTATTTAATAAGAGGATAATGCGCAAGGAGTTTGCCAATAAACTCGGCAATTACCATTATTACACCATATTAAAGGCGTGTGTAAGCCGTTACCATTTCGTTTCGGGACAAGGGTCAATATTTGATTAAAACGTGGCTAACCCAATTGTCATTGCCAATGGATTTGATCTATCTTTATACCATAGTTGTTTTGCTTTTTTCGCGAAAAATATGTGGGATGCTCTGCCAAAGTAAATGACGGAAATTACAGCGTGTTTTGCTTCAATTAATTCTTCCATCTCGATCTAAATGTCAGTTGCATGTGTTATACGGTTGACAAACCACAAGAATGATTGTTCTCAATGAGCGTCATAGAAAGTTCGCCTGAATTTGGGAAAATGAAAATATAATATGTACCTTCGTATATTTGTAACGCGAGAGAAATGCGTCCAAGGATTAGCGAAATTTGAGCAAAAACTGCATCGGATTATAACTTTACTAGTTCAAAAAATTAATGACGATATTTTCAGAAGCCATATAATTTTATCAAGACAGAATCATGTACACAATTCATTATAATTAAAAAAATAATTTTAGGAAAATTGGGTAGATTTTTAGGAAAAACTGCGTCGTTTTTTTTAAAAAAAAATACATGACAATTCCATATACTGGAAAAACGATTGCATCATTTAGAAAAATTGTCATTTGTGTCCGATTTTATAAAAAGCGTATCGTTTATAAAAAATTCTATTTTGTTATAAATTGAAAATTTCGTCTTTTTTGTTGCCACAACCCAATTGATGGCGAGTCCTTTGTAGCTGTATGAAACTCAATTTATATTCATCTTTTAGATAAACTTGATTTAAATTCAATTTTTTGTTTTCTTTTCAGTAGACTGATTCAAGCTATTTTTATCTCGAAAATGTTGTTGGCAATTTCCCCACACAATGCCAATGAAACTTGTCAGATGGAGTCACTAAATCCTCACTAAATCATCACTAAAAATCGTTAAATAAAATCTAAAATCATGTTAGGTAAAAACATTTAGTTTCCGGCAACTGTAGCACCACCCAGGTCGTTACTCAGTTGGTGCAATAAGCTTACACAATAACCTACAGAATGCCGCCAATCACGCGTCTAATGCAGTCTATATTAAACGAGTTTTCTGAATACAAGTGTAAGTTAGAGACTTCATGCACACCCTGTATTTCGGTTATTTTTTCAAGTACATGTATATACTGTACATGTATGTATGTTGCGCAATGTGTATCGTGCGAATGCATTATTTCAAAATGCTACTGAATATTCATGTCATGAGCAGATTACCGGTAATAAAAAAAAATGAAACGACTTCGCCGAGTAATATTGCGTAATATATTACTTGCAAATCACTGTTAAACACTACCTAAAATATTGCCGGGGATTTACATTAATTAACGCCTCCAGATTGCCAGACTTCACAGTTTGTTAGAATAAATTTACTGGTGAAATTAGAAATTTTCCCATTTAAATGTTGCTATATACATGTATGGTGGAAAGTAAATTTAGAATTCGATGAAAATGCAATGTACACTGTAGTCCATCAATGGCTTTCGGACACGAGCCATTTTATACGTTGAACAGTTTGTACATGTATTAGTATGTCCGATGATCGTGTTGTTTGATCAGCATTCCAAAATGATTAAATCTTCAAAGGTCCATTATTGTTTGTGAAACCCAATCATTCGAGAACCACAAAGTGTTTCATGCGGTGTAATCTGTATATATATACATGTAAATATAAAAGTCAAATCATGTGGAGGACGTGGAGAAGTCCAAGGGTCATAAATCAAACTGTCAAAACATATCACTCGGGAAGGGTCCGGTTTTTTTCCGATACTACAGTACATGTCGCGCCATCTACTATCAAAACATTTCCCCCCGAGAAAGCTGGATTTTTTCCGCTTTCATTCAAAAAAACGAGTGGTGGAGATAACGGCAAAACGCTATCGCTTCGTTCTATCGTCAAGTACAGCCCGGGCATAGCCGGGCAGACCAGCTAACTCAACATATATGTGGCGAGGTGGCCTGCTAATCCAATGGGCTAAGCCCGCGTGGGTTCGAATCCCCTCCTCGTCGAAATGTGTTTGTTTTGCTTTTCATCAAAAATATACAATAGTTTAAGTAATTTTGTAACAATGCTTTTTTGAACAACGCCACATATGGCGAGGTGGCCGAGCGGTTAAGGCGTTGGACTGCTAATCCAATGGGCTAAGCCCGCATGGGTTCGAATCCCATCCTCGTCGAAATGTGTTTGTTTTGCTTTTCATCAAAAATAAACAATAGTTTAAGTAATTTTGAAACAATGCTTTTTGGACAATTCAACATGTGGCGAGGTGGCTGAGCGTTCGAGCTTGGGTTCGAATCCCATCCTTGTCGAAATGTATTCGTTTTGTCTTTCATCAAAAATAAACAATAGTTTAAGTAATTTTAAAACAATGCTTTTATGGACACTTCAACATGTGGCAAGGTGGCCGAGCGGTTAAGGCGTTGGACTGTTAATCTAATGGGCTAAGCCCGCATGGGTTCGAATCCCTTCCTCGTCGAACTGAATTTGTTTTGCTTTTCATCAAAAATAAACTTTAGTTTAAGTAATTTTGAAACAATGCTTTTTGGACAATTCAACATGTGGAAAGGTGGCTGAGCGTCCGAGCTTGGGTTCGAATCCCATCCTTGTCGAAATGTATTTATCTACTGTCAAAACATTTCCTCCCGAGAAAGAGCTGTTTTTTTTCCGCTTTCATTCAAAAAAACGGGTGGCGGAGATAACGGCAAAACGCGATCGCTTCGTTCTATCGTCAAGTACAGTCCGGGCATAGCCGGGCAGACCAGCTAGTATCGAAATAATACGGATCTCAATGATGGTTTGGTATCAATGCACTGAAATGATGTTGAATTACAGCGCGCGTGCCATTTAATCGCGTATACTAATTGCACCATTAATTTGCCTTAATTAGTACTTAACAGCCCTCGACATATACAACTTGTAGGCTACATGTTCTCATTCAGCATTCTCTGTCGGGCTGACAAAGCTGACCTGATAAAAGGTTTCAATCATTTGTAATTGTACGTCAATTGCGGAGTAGTCGAATGCTGTGTAAAGGATAAATCATAAAGGGTGGTCAACGCCCTTCTTCGGTTCAAAATTAACACGAATGTTTTACCACCAATTCGCGTGGAACAGTCAGATAAATGTATTAAATTGTAGAAGCGCTTCAAGTAACCAGTAATTGACCACCTACATATATATATGAAATTTTTCTCAAAACTTCACAAGCACCTGTACATGCCAATGCGACACTAAATTCGCTTCAAGACAGTGTCTATTTGCCATCCAGAAATGTTTCGGATGAGTACGAAGAAAAGTTTTTTGCAAACTTGTGATGGTGAAATTTCAAACAGATTTTCAGCAAGATGTTG
>JAQGBX010006779.1:0-12107 GCA_034698745.1 Megaphyllum sjaelandicum
ATAGCCGACCCGGGAATCGAACCTGAGTCTACCGAATGCAAGACGAGGATGCTAACCTCTAAGCCACCTTGCTCGGCCACCTTGCACAATTTCCAGTTTATTATCAGCTAAGGTACGGTGTGTTAGTTGTCACAAAATTGACATGCCAATAATTATGAATATTTCGATTCAATTTCGTACCCAAACTTTATTTTCGTGGTATCACTCAATAAAGCAATAGACATTTGTTGTAACAATTTAAAAAAGGTACTGGTCCGAAACAATTCCCGGTTTTTCTCACAGAAAAATCCATTCTTGTAACGTTCTTGTAAGTTTTAAAAATTGAACTTGTATCCAAAATTTGAAAGACTGTCTACATGTAATAACATGTAGACTTGTTTTCAAAATGTGTTCGAAACCAGAAAGTATCAGATTTCCCAAAAAAAAACTAGTCAACGTTAATTATACATTATGTCTGAAATATACATTACGATGATTACATGTAAATTCAGTATACAAGTGCAAGCAATAACAAAACTATGGTAAAGCTTAGCGCTGGACGCCCAGAAAGAATTTCATACTACTTTTTTGCCTACTGAATATCGAAATTGCACACGTTCATCTTAACTACTTGTTTAATGTACTTTGCGAGCATCTAAACAAAGGATATTTCCCATGGCTATTTAAACTAACTAGGAAGTAAAAAAGTTGACCTCTAATGACGTGTACACGTGTTCTTAATTCGGGACGTGTTTTTGCGTGAAATAAAAGCCAGTCTTTTGTGTCCATTGAGAATGTATGGCAATAATAAATTTGTTTTGAGATGATAAATTCAACAATACGAGTGCAGTTATACAAATTCTACGCGCTTATTAAACACGGTTGTTTACATTCTTTGGTACAATTAACCAAAAATACGGATGTCGGTCACCTTCCAAATTCCATAACATGTCAGTTTTCAATTGCGGGCGGTTCACTAGAGTGCGTTGCAATTGTTCTCGTTCACAATGTCAACTCTTGTGTACTTTTTTGTCAAGCATTTTTTTTAGATAAACCTAGGAAATGACCGCTACATTTTGTTACGGTTAACTTAAATTCTATTATTATCGACATCATGCAACGCATGCATGGCTGAAATGAAATTTTACGAAAATAGAGAATAACTGTTTTAAACAGATTTAGATGACTGGAGGCGTTAACCGAGGCTTTATTATTATTTTATACAATTTTACTTTTAATGTTGCAATTACCAGCACACAATACAATTACATGCATATAAACGAATTAAAACCCAGTGCATGTATAGAAATGTGTATTAAAAGAAACCAGACATTTTAAATTTAGCTCGGTCCATTAAAATTGCGTTTAATAAAATTATAATTAAAATTCTTCAGTTACAGTATGCTAGCGTTTACGTTTACTGGGAGATTGCATTCCTCACATCGAATGCTCATTTATCAATTACTTCATGAGTATGTGATATTAAGAACTTGCAAGTTGCAATTGAAGAAAGAAAAAAAAGAAAACCTAGGTCCTATACTATGACTTCAATCCTAACCTCAAAATTGCTCGTCCCCTCTTATAGACGTACTAAAAATAATTCTTAGTAACAAACAATTTTAATGCATTTATTTTAAGTGAAAACGTCTGCTTGCACAACGGCCGGGCTATTTCGTCGGGGCATTGACATTGAAGATCCCCAGACTGCTTTTCTCCGTTTACCCCAATTGGGGAAGACGTACGCACAGACAGGATGAGATAAAACGATACATTCAAAAACGAAGCATTTTTTGTTCATTCATTTCCGACGATGAAATAATGCATTGTTTCAGCAAATTTCCACACAAGCGAACGATGGTGGCGACAAAGAGATTGAACGGTTATTAAGTAAATTTTAGCAATAAAGACAACTGCGATATGGCCCATGTCAGCTAGGATCCGTTGAATTTACCTTCTATTGGAAGGCAATTCGTTGATACAATCGAGCCCTATTGTCTCGTTTTTTAGAGCTAGGTCAGCTGAAGAAAACTAAAAGCTGGCTGACTCAATGCGCTCGGCCTCATTAAAGTTCATGACCTGATTAGACACAAAGCGTATTCCCTCCATATATGTGCATGAATAACATAACAGCATGGCAAGCCATATCGCCCTCGTACTTCTTATGTTCATAGAAATAATGCCAAATGCAGCGCAGTAATATTTTGGTTAGAAATGAACTAAATCCCAATGGCGCACGACGTCTACGGTTACCCTTTCTTCCTCATCATCTAGAAGCATTTGACATTTCCAAAATGGTCGTTCCTATTTTACTCGAAATGCCAAAGTGAGGGCTAGGTCCTGCAGCAAACATTGTTCAATTAAACCTTTTCCGCTTATTGCATTTTTTTTTCAAGATATGTTTTCGTCGCTATCATAAATGAAAACATCGGATAATAATCACCAAAAAATTGCTTTTAGAGATAAAATAAATCAGGCATAAACGTACTGTTTGTCTGCGTTTTTTTTGTGTTTTTTAGGCATGAGCAGTAATTAGTCTATTTCTGTCATTGGTTGGCATATGATTCACGCTGTTGAAATTGCCCGAGCAGAAAGAAACTATAAAGACGATCCACGTGAATGAGCAATAGAAAAAGTGTGTTTCTAGCCAAAAAGGCGATTATGGCAAAAGAAAACTTCAAATGTTAACAATAAAAGCAATAATTTTGAACATAATAGATTGCATTGTTCGATGTCCCCTCCCCCGTTCATAAATGTTTAGAAATGCAAAAAAAAGAACCTTTTCTAAGAAAAGTAAGTTCACTTTATCCTAAATGTGCTGTATATGCCCTGTATACAAAGTCGTAATCTGACATAAGTAAAACACCTGGGGTCAGAATTGAAACCTGCAGATATTGTGCCCAAAAGGGTTTGTAAAAACCATAATTCATTGATTTCCAATAGAATGAAAATCTTTCCAATCTGTTACATGCACTCGTCTATAGGCCGGATCGTTCTATATTGGTGAACCATTGTAAAAACATCAAAATGACCAATTTACTCTACATGCTAATGACAACAACAGCGTCATATTTCATAAGCGTCATCTTAATTACGTCATACTCGCACACTTCCTGAGGTACTCTGCAATCTGCATGGAAGAAATAGTGACAAGGTATGGAGTGTTTCTCGTCGTAAGGGAGTACAAGGCCATCCCATAAATAAAACAGAATATAACGTTAGCATTGTTTATTTGTCGCGTTTCATCAAATAGTCAAAAAACAGATATTCTTCGTAGTAGGAATGAAAAGGGAGCGTCCATAAATTACGTGAGGCGTGGCCACGATGCATCGTGGCCATGTCTTTGCCCAAAATAGACTCTTCACATACTTCTTTTGTCATGGATGTACATGTATAAATGGGTAGAGTCGGCTGACCTCTTTGGGGGCGTCCATAAATTACGTGAGGTGTTTACTTGTTGAACATTGAACTTTGAACTTGTTGAAGTTAAGGCCATGGCCTTAACTTGGAAGCGTTTCTGCATTTTGGCGTAAATACATGTACTTTAATCCCAAACTTCGACAAGAAATGAAACATGAACATGTAATTACAAATTGTGGGTGCGGGTGTGCCCATCACTCCATGCGGATACCGTGGGTTTCAATTAAAATGCAGTTCATATGTCAAAAACAGCAAAGCAATCACTCCCTTCCTCAATCCACTACAGATCAGTTTTCAGATTAGAAACTTATGTTTAAATAAATACAGGCAGGGCCAGGGTGTTCAACAAGTTTATCTAAAGTCTTCCTACTGTACTGTACATCACCGAATATCACTTTAGCCGCGTGAATATTTCGGTGAACATGGCAGTACAAACGTGCGAGCAAAAACGCTGTAAGCAAAGTGTATTTGGGCGACCATTTTTCGGGGTCAAAAGTATGACAGAAGCCCAAAATGAAAGAGGCATGCTGATGGATTTTCCAAAACGGGAAAATTAACCTCGCATATCGTTTTAAGGGGGATTCAAAAATAATCCTTACCGTTAATGTTGCGATGTTTATATACTTCTAGAAGGAATAATTCATGCGCTATAGGGTACTAGTGTTTATGTAAAACGTATATTCTATCTTATATTTACAAAATAAATGTGGCTAGAATCTAAAATAGAACATAAATGCGCCATCGATTTTTTTTTAAATTCTTATTGTATGTTACCATTGCCATTGGAAACTAGGTGGCATGTTTTTCCTGTCAGTAGCACCGTAAATTCGTAAAATGTGTTTTACGTAGGCTGGCATACATCTATGGAGTAAAAATGTAAGAATCTAGTTCATTCTTATACATATATCTTCTTCGAAAACGCAAACATTTACGCCTCCATCTAACATAAATAGACGGACAAATGCAGCAAACGTGATGCATAAATACACTACAGGTATAATAAAATTACATGTACCCTCGAGATACGAGAACGTTGCTACAGCACTGTACTAATGCTTGATTCTTAGACATTTATTAGTTCACAATGGCGGAGCCTGATGAGATAACATTCTGTTCCAACCACTATTTAAGTATACATTGTAAAGGTTAATATAAGAAGGAAAACATTTTCATTCTTTTATAGGTTTACTAGAATTTGTTAATACATTGTCCTATCACGGTGCTACTAGACTGGTTTATTCTCATATAGAACATGTGTATTATAATAGCATACGGTATAATAGTGACCGATGAACCTTTGGCACCCCCTCTCTCTGTCTCTTGATCGTAGCAATTCAAGAGATTTCTGAAATGCCATTGATTCTGCATCGTGCGTAAAGACGAATACGTGGTCAGGCATTTATTTTATTACAGGGGTAACGCTCTTTTCAGGCAATTCCGACGTACTGCATACTCGTAGTTAGTTGAGAAGAGATTGGATGTCAGAAACTCTTATTTTCAAACCCGTTGACCGTATGGCAGGAGTTCATATTGCGATAATTTGGTGCAATATACTTTGTACATAAATTTGATCGTGCGTTGCATCTACATGTATTTATGTTGGAAAAAGTGAGGTCAGCGAAGTTAACCCAGAATGGTAATAACACCATTGACTCGAGTGTGGATTACAATTTTTGATCACGTGCATGGCCATGGTCATAGCATGATTAGTAACGATTTATGAATGGTGCACTATGGATAATAATGCATAATGATTTTTCTTATAGCACTTGCCAAACAATTACCTGACCCACTTAAGCTGAAAAAAAATGCAACAGCAACAAAAGCAATGTGTCACGAGCTATATATCAAAAGGTACGCATTTTTTAATAATTGTAAAATACTCGAGCAATTTCTAAAGAGAAAACGTGCAAATTGCTTTTCGAAATCATTTGCTTTCCAGCATAAAAGGAAAATGAAACCACGCACGATTATTTAAAAAAAATATTTAGTTACAAATCAACTACTACAACAACACCAAAACATACTGTACGCGGATAGCCCCATGTTATAGAGTTTCTCAACTGAAAATAGTTTGGGTTTATATACATGTACATGTAGGAAATTGCAAAGTGTGAAAAAGAAATTGCATGCCAGAAAGACTGACAAATTAACATCAGTTTTTTAAGAAACAGTTTCAAGTAGCATGTTTGCGTTATTAAGTTGGTATCCTGTGAACTAATGATGATTAGGCAAGTGGCTAACTTAATTTAACGTATAAGCTAATTAGCTCGATAGCCTTGTTACAGGGGTAATTGTCAAACGTTGGAGTGGCACAAGTTTATGAACTAAGTTGATGTACATGTAATAAAATTATAAATCCCAGCATTTTTTTATTACCATTTAATTCAGTGGAGTTAACTGCTTGTGAATCCTCACCCTGTACACGAGCTCGTACACGCAACACGTTGTACCCTTCTTCAAATGTGACACAATTCTATTTATTTTCATTTTGCGATAAAGCAAGTGTTAATGAATGATAAAATAAAGGGATAATACTGTCATTCAGTCGAAACTACAGTATATGGTAAAATATGTCATTTTTACTGAAAATATACAGTATAGCTCACTTAAAGACTTATTACAAGCCATCTTAAACCGGGTGTGATGTGTTCTGAAATATGATATAACCCATTTAATTTGAATGTGAAAAACATGTAGGCTACATGTACGCGCATCAAACTTTAAACGGGCTAGTCACGAGTTCGGTATAATTCGCGAGCAAATTGTTACATTTTGGGACAATTCGGAAGGGCAAAAATGTCACTTGTTATTTCTTATCATGCGTCGCGCGTACATGTATTTAATTCATTCCAGTTTCTTGTAATCAAATAATTTACTTTCGCGGCTCAGTGATACGCAAGGACCTTGGATGAAGTCAACGGAAGTGAAATACGAATGGTTTTTTTTTTTTTTAATAGGCTGCACTGTCGCTCGTAATATCGACTGGTACTAAGTAGTGCGCTATAGTCATAGGAAGGTACAAAGAAAAATGTAAATATTTGCGAGGCACAAACGGCAACGGATACCGCCGATCGAAATCAGGTCACGGACGGCAACTTAAAAATGTGTCTAATTTTTTAATATTTCTGAAAGTGGGTTTGCCATTTTAATGAGCGAGGTAGTTTGTGATCAATTTAAAAAGCACCAGGCACCCAGGGCAAGTACAGTAGGTGGGATAGGCAGAATTTGACTCACCGAATGTCCATGGACATGACGGATGGGAAAAATAAGCACGTGTATACTGTTCAACAACCTTGGAGTAAAATTCGGCATATTATTACGGGGCTATAGAATTTAAACTCCCTCGTCTATAACGTAAAGAGGCGACAGTAAACAGAATTTCAGAAAGTATGAATTATGTTATTACTATCGTTAGTGACCGGCTTATTTTAAACGATTATTATTCAGGCACATATAGGCCTATACGATAAAATTCAACGATAATTATCGAAATGTCAATCGCTCTTGAATCAAATTAACACAAGTAGTTACAAATACGATTGAATCTAAATGTGCTAATTTTTTGCCATTTTTTTTTCTGGCTAAACTCTTATTGAGTGTTACCATGAAGTGCTGTCGTGAAGATTTCGGCGTAAGACAGTCAACCCAGGATTCGAACTTTCATTTGTCTTATGCGACGCAAGAGTGTTTTACTCATCCGGCTAACCTTGCCACACCACCATGATAACTGTTTATGAAAACGACTTGAAGATTTAGTGTGATATTCACTTCTCGGGATCATGTTGTTTAAAATTTATTCAGCAACTTTGAATTGTCATTTGACCCATACAGTATACATGCACATGTATGGCCCGTGGCCCCGTGTGTGCAAACTTGTAAAAAATGGTTGTTTAGAATAAGCACGAACGGAATGGCAGGTGTAACCTACGTATATAGTGGTGTAACCTTGAAAACTAATGCCATTTCCATCAAGCGCATGCCAATCGACTCGTGTGTAGAAATTATTCCATGCTTTACCCCTGGCTAAAAATGCTCATTTCTCCAACTTTACAGACCGTCACCGACGGTGCTATACATGGACCAGCATAAAGTCAATTGTTATAAGTTTCCCTTCATTGCCTTTCGCAAGCTATCATTATTCTAACAATTCACCATTCTATGTTGACGCTGTTTAAGCGGCTGGGATATCCTTTGTTGATAATCAGGAACTTGAGCCTGCACAAAGTTTGAGCGTGACACCAATCATGATAACATTCGGCCGAAAGATGTCCCATTACACCAAAGTAGATAATACATTCTTATTAGCAGCGAAATGAATTGGACATCAAAGAGATTTTGAAAATCACTCGATCCATGCAGGCCATCTGGACGACATTTAACACACATGGCACATGCAAGAGCTAAAAGTAAAATAACCTGGAGGATTTCTGAGAAGCATTCATAATCGCTTAATATTTGAGAAGCGTTTCTCAATCACTCGACCATGAAAAATTGCACCTCGAATCAAAATCTCTCATCCCAAACAGAGAAAGTGAGGTTGAAAGAGAAGTCGGTGGTCACTTCTACCAGATATGTATTTATTTAATCCTGGGCGTTAATTCAATGGAGGTCATGTGAGAAACTAGCTAAAAGACTGACACTGCCTATACATGTATTCCGTTTCATGAAAAGCACTTAAAGCAACTATTTTAAGTGGAAGATCCACCGTGGCCTTTGCAGTAAAACCTTAGCACCAGATCAACGAGTAAAACCTAGAGATCTAAATCTGTACCAATTAAATAGAGCCCGAGAATAATTCAACGCAGCTTTTTTCCACCCGGTGGACCTCATTTGCCATATGCTGTCAAGATTTTGCAAGGTCGCATCTGGCAGGAAACCACCTCCTGAAATACGAATTCTGTTGTCACAAGTTCCTTCTGCACGAATTCTAACGTGTTGATTCGGTCCATATCCCTCGTTAATTGGAAATAAATGAAATAAATGTGGATGATTTTAAATTCTTATTCGTAACAACGATATGACCGATGAAAAGTTTAGATTAGACGCAACTGCAACTATCGCTTAGTTCCTCCGAGAGGACGTGGGCATTGTGTTTCGAGTTCCCACGATGCGATTGCAACGCTTGTTTTAATAATAAAAGCAAATTGTCACACCAGAAATTGACATTTGAGGAAAGCGAGCTTCCTGAGTTCCAAATAAGCGCGATTTCTTATCTCGAGTTTTAGAGGACAGCAGTGCAGCAGCCATGCACGCGTGATGTTTCGAGGTCTGCCATTTTTAATCGTCCTATAGCCTATATTTCGGGAATGATACGCCGAGACCTAATTTATTAAATTCGTCTACAAGTTTCATATCCCTAAAAAGCTGTCTGAGAGCGCGCTGATGCGCAATAATGGCGAACACATTGGGCTAGACGAAGCTGAAGTAACTGTAGCAATTCCGCAGAATAAACTTTGAGGTTACCGGTATAAAAAAATATACGAAAAAGGGTTTACAAAGTGATAACCAAAAAGCCTGTTGACAGATTAAGGAATCGGGAGCTCTATTATAAGTTGAAGGTGTCTGTACCGGAAATAGCAGACTTGCACAAACAAAGAAGTTGGGCAGCTTTCACGCGAATTCACATTCATTGACATGCTTTAATTAAAACCATTCTTACAGCATAAATAAATCCTTATCCTGTGACGTCCCAAAGTTCGTCGCGTAAAACCCTTACTTGAGGATATTTAACGCGACTGCGATCCCTTAATTGTTTGTAAACAGATGAACCGTTATCGTAATTCGAAAAATGTACTTGATAGCTCTACCTTGGAGTGCCAACAATTTAAGCCTGGTTGTAAACTTATGAAGATGTCGTACATGGTATATACGATGTACACGACTTAGTTGAAACACCACAAGCATATGAAAAGGTTCTCGCTGCAATTACCAGGGAACTGAAAATTTCAATACATGTAACAACCTCTTGTACTTAAAACTAGTGCTCGTGTTTACTCTTGGATTATTTGCTGGATGGACGATCACAGCCATGCCAGAGTTGACTTCGGTACAAGACGTTCCCTATTACGTTTTCGTCATTTTTCTTCTATTAAATTAAAACCTCACCTTGAATTTTCATCTAAGGGTTTCACACTATCTATATCGCATATATAAATTACGGGTACGCAGCTGGAAGGCTGGAAATACACCCACAAAGAGCTTATTGTGCTCAGTTTCAGAGCCAATAATATTACATGGAACTGAACACATTAGAAACGCACCGTAGCCTACACCTTAAATTAAAAAAGTCTCGTTTTTAAAGGCTGATATTATCATGCAATTCGAAAGGTAAATGAACCGGAGAAAGCATCTGTCAAAACCCGACTAGACATCGTTGTTGACGTCATCTGACAAGACATGCCCACTTCGTCATCAGCATTGACCTCACTTCAACGTAATATATGATGGCCCTTTACAATTTCAGTTTTGTGGTAAAAAGATTCATCGATGAGCAATAATTTCTACGCAACTGTAAGCAAGTAGCGCGGTAACAGAATTCATCTAAAGATGAATTTCGTAAATAAATCATTTATAAACTTCGCATTTCAGGTGGCTCGAAGCATATGATTCCTCCATGGTCAGCTAGAGCATTCGATACTCCGATATAAGAAAACTTGATTTAACACGCAGGTCCTCGAGACATACAGGTAGGTCTGCTAAGAAAATCGAATACACGTATCTCTCGACTACCGACCTGCATTGTTATGATCCGAAATGTGAAGTAATAAGAAATTGTCACAATTCTCAAACCAGACACCGACAAAAACAACACTCGTCCCGAGCACGTTCTAAACGCGAACCAACAACAGGATAACCAAATGTACGGTTAGCTTAAAATTATATCCCGTGCCTCACCTACACGCACGTAATGTAATGTAAGAATCGATCCTAGCTCGTAGAATGCTTCAAAGTACGAAGAAAAAGTGGTTTATGTAACACTACCTACCTAAAGTATTGCTCATCACATTTGAAATTCAACAGCACGCACCCACCATTACGAATGTTCTCGGCAACCGATAAACAGACACTTTTTGACGTACCGAGTCTAGAGCGTGAGAATTCGAACGAGAATAAATAAAGCACATAATTCCTTCAATTCGCTTATAATCCCGTTTCGGTGTAATATTTCCAAACGTACGTATCGCCCAAATGCACACCCGCTATATAGCGTCCAAAGAGTACGAAGTCAACAGCACCACTGACCAAGACGAGTGCGTGCAACAGCCGCCGCAACATACGCCGCGCCACAAGCCAACAACAATTAGAGACACTTATCGAGCAGCCATGCCAGTGTATAGGGCGCGACCACCTGGCACGAGCAAGTGATCGAAAAAGTACGCATGTACTGGGCCAAGCCGTGAAAACGGTGCAGATTATTAGGGGTACTCAGGCAGAAGCCGCTCTTACTTTGGTAGTCCGCCGTAATCGTGATGGTTAGTGTTGATTAATGCATACTTTTTTCAAACATCATTTAAAGTACGATTCGCGAAGCTTCTGCCTGAGAACCTCAGCCTCTATTGTTACCCACTATATGAAGTGCAGTAACTGAGGATACTGTAAACGTTACGATATTTATTGAATATCTTGACATTAAAAAAATGTTCCCGTTGTTTATACATGTACTGTCTATATAAACATATCCACTGACGTGCTGTATTTTTTCAACTACGGTGCCTTTTTTTACAATCATCCCCCCTTTTTTAAGATTCGATCTTCAATTTCCCTTATTTTTTGTATGATAAAAGTTACTACATTTTCAGCGGAATAAAATGAGATGTTTTTCTTCAGCTTTCATTTTTTTCAACAGTAATTAAAATGAATTGCAGTACTAAAATACACTGTAGATTTCGGATGTGTCAGTTTTTATAGACAGCTATAGTTTTTATTTTTTTTAATCTACACGTTTTTTTTACCTGTACAATTTAAATCTTAAAAGGAATTAAAATATTGTTATAAATTTTCATTCATATTTTACGATGTACACTGTAGTTAGAAAATTGTCAAGAAGCGATTAATTTTGTTGTAAAAATAATTTTTTCTTCAAAATTTGAACTGATATATTTTAGAGATACAATGCATTTTCATATCATCGTAATCCAATACAAAGACCCAATAAAATGTAATTCTGAACCATTTTGACATACGTGTAGGTTTAGATTAGATGGCTAAAAAGCATATTCTTTGAGACGCATCTGGGAGGTGTTACGAAAGGTTCAATCCCCACCCATCAACAATCATCCTTGACGAACGTAGGCTTGTACTACCATTTGATTGCACCGTACTACGAGCAGATATCACGCTGGATACGTTACGTGTTTCACAATCACATAAAGATATCAAAAGTGTTGGAATTTTGAAGTTTGGAATACATTTTCAAATGGTACCGGATATTGCGAATCGTACAGGAAATCTTGTCATAAAAATCGTACTAGATCATGATTGAAACTGGCTTGACGCTAACAAGTTTAGAAAAAAAAGCTGGGATGAACTCCCCTGATAAGAGCCTACTGGATAAAGTTAGTTATGGGGTCTAAACCCAGTTCAATAATATATAGCGAACCAAGCATCAATTCAAACGTTCGTGCCAACCCAATCACGATTCAAATTTCCCTCCAAACCTACGAGCTTGAAGAGTCCACCACCAGATGGACGTAGCATTATAAAAAAGC
>JAQGBX010006780.1:0-12106 GCA_034698745.1 Megaphyllum sjaelandicum
ACACGACGACAAACGCCAACAGGATTGGCTAGCCTCAAAAACAAAATGGCGTCGTTTTCTATTTTATATATATAGATCATTGCATCAGTGTTGATGCAACGATATTTGAATCATTATATGCATTTAGAATTACATGTATGGCAAAAACAAATAAACTTGAAACCGATGTAGAGGACTGTATAATCAATTTGGGTTGCTAAGATACCAACTAAATAAACTGATAGCAAACAGCAAACGCCTGTTTAAAGTTATAAAACTGAGACGCGCACATGCATACATTATAATGCATTGAACTAGCATCGATTTAGAGATTTGACTTTGCAGAGACCCCTACTCGAAGAGTATGAAACTTCCATCGGATGGTTTATGCATTGCAACGAGGTGCAAGTGAGGTACAGTAAGTTATCAGTTGTCCACATCGATAGAAAAACAGGAAAGTAAAATAGTATTCTGCTTTAGAAAATTATTTGCACCACTGGCTGATCGAAACTTAACACGTTGCCTATAGACTGAATCCTAGATAGTGCTTTTTGAAATTCCAATGCTATTACCAATTCATTAAGATAAAATTAACGTTTATGAAATTTGAAAATGTGAGATTTATAATTCCTAGTTATTTACATTCGTTAAATACGAACAAATTTTGAAACTCTTTCGTTTTATGCCTTAATTCCCATAGAAAGTGAATTGCTGGTAGACCCGCCTAATGCCACCCTGGTACTCTATTAAAAACAACTTCAGTTGACCTCTTGGAAACTTTGTATCTTAGTCCCAATTATTAGTTAATGTTCATCACGTTTAACATTTCGTCCCAGTGCACCCACTCGAAATTATAGCATAATTCTAGTCTTGACTGGCTGCCAAATCTGGCATGGGGTTATATCCAAGGCCAATAAAAAACACATTTAGTTTCAATTACGAAGAAATTTAGTTCACCTTGTTTCACACTCATGGACTGCCACCCCTTGATAAGATAATGCCATCCATCCTATCAAACATGCCTGCGAAAGTTTATTTCGTTGATAGCAAAAGTGTGTGGCATAGTCACTAACGTCAGCACAGTGATGACTTGTTTACGATTTTTTTTTTGAGGATTTCAATATTATTTTTGAGGATTTCAATGGCCGCAACGATCAGTTGCTGCAACGACTCTAGTTTAATTCAAGTATTCGTTTAGAGGGAAAACAGAAGGATAGGGAAGATAAAATGCAGAAACCAAACCCACAGGATGAGGAACCGGATGTTGACGAGCAAGAACAGAACAAATATCCAGAATTGGCTAATCGTGCATTCGAGGACGAAGTGTGTCACAATCCTGAGGAAAGGCCAGAAAGTAAGTTCCCGAGTTGTTCAGTGTGTAGTTTCTAGTTTTCTTGCCTCGTTTTTATAATGGTTTTCATTAAAAAAAAGTTAAGCTTTACTTTTCAAAAGGCTTATATTATTTGATCCTGGCTTGAAATTTGTATAAATTTTGAAAAAAAACTGTATTAGTTACTAACTTGAGTTTCAGAGAAAAAAATAGTTTTTCATTGTATCCATGTATAGCCCTACTGTACGTGCATGAGATATTTCGAGAAAATCATTGAAATCGCCATCTGATTATTACAAAAAAAATCGAAACATTTAACATTTTGACATTTGGTAATGGGAACTTTCCTTCTACGTTTTCTTACAACCGCATCTCATACAATTAAGAAGGTACGTAATTGCCATAATTAAGAATTATGTGAATTTCGGCGACATAGCAAAAGTAAGAAACTAGAAACACCACATCGCTGGAATTTCAAAAAGAGAAGATCTAGGGATCAATACGTGCAAATTGTAAATTGAAGTGTTTTATGCAAATTTAAAATTAACGTGTAGAATTTTTTTGTTAACAAAAATATGATATTTAGCATTTATAATTACTTCCCTTCGTAATTTCTAGAAACAAAAAAAATGTGAAATTTCCATAGAAAACGGATAAATGGTGGATCCTCTTACAGCAGACGTATAAACACACACAAAAAATTAAAAATTTTGTGAAATCTCCATAGAAATAGATTCTCTTACAGCAGACGTATCTTTTACGATTTCTCGGGATAGGGAGCTCATGTCATTTTCCGGAAAGTTTAATGGTAATTTTCATTACTACTTCTGAAAATCTATATTGCAGATTGCAATATGCTGAAAGACAGCACAGACAAGGCGGCGCTGCATAAGAGTTTGCTACAAGAATTGGGGACGAGGTTACGCAGTAAAGAAAATGAGATGCAGGAAGAAGAAGAAGAAGATGAACCGGAAGAGGACGATACCAGCTCCGGACTAAACAACAACAGTGCCATCAATGCGGAACTAACTCGTCCCGAAAGTGAGTTCAGCAACTAAATTAGGTCCCAAAACGGTTAAGACAGTATGCCATTCATGGCTTTGCTGTGATTCGTTTGTAGCCCTACCAGGGTATACCCAAAGCGGTGATGGAAGAATATACCAAGATTGCAGAAATTATGATGCAGAGATAATAGGTCAAGAAGAGATGATGCGAAAGACCAAATGGTCATCACTGAAGAAAAAGGTCAAAGACAAATTACGTAGAAACAGCTACAGCGGTTGCTACGCTATTGCTCGTGGTAGGTAATACTTGCATAGCAGTTAGTAGTTTGAAGTATAAACCAAAAGACACCTGTAGTGAATGCTAATAAGACTTTGTTTTTCAAGAAGATAAACACTACGATGGAAACGTCTCTCAAAAATACTCGCAACACCCGCAGTTTGATCTGCCAAATCGTACCCGAAATTCTCAATGGTATACTCAAGAGGTAAACCATCTTATCATAGCTCGACATAGGATAAGATACCCATAGGGTTGCACAAAACTGCTCAATTGGCTAAGTAAATAGCAATCCGTTTGAAAAAGAATGATAGCAATAAATGCATTTTGATAAAGCAGACGCTGCCTACTTTTGCCATCTGCTTCACAAATTTTCTCACAGGAAGTTTTGGGGCTATTCAAAAAGGACGTTGGCAAAACTTGCCCAAAATTGGACCCCCTTACCCCCTATACATGAGGATGTAGTAAAATTCAGAAAATAAGATGGACAAATTTAATAAAACTCATGGTTTTATTTTCCGACTTAATTCGTACTTGTTTCGATTGCATTTTTAATTCGTGAAGAAAACAGTCCATTTTTTGTAAGAAATTCGTTTTGCCCATCAGTAAATGCTTCAGAAACAAGTCCTTGAAATCTAGAAAATCATTGGACGTCACAACCGTGTACCACTAAAAACATAGGGGCCGCAATTGAACGTTCATGGCCAATTTCTCCCTCACGTTAGAGCCGTTATTGAACCTAATGTATGTCAAAATTTACCAAAGCATTAGACATCACTACAGTCCGAGACCCGGGTCCAATCCTACTGAAGTTTATCCCGCATCAACTGTTAATTGTTTTGCAAATGCTTTAATTGCAAAATTCCCGCTGTATAGCAATTTTAAAATTAAAAACCTGCTAAAATAATTCCATACCTGCAATGCTAGAAATTATAAGTCATAAGTTTAGTTTTAATGAAGAATTCAAATTTTAAAACTCCCAGTTATTTTTTTTTAAAGTAAACTTGAGATGAATGCAAAATCGCACGTTCAGAGATGCTAACGAGGTTTTTTTGACTCTTTGCTTGTGGAATTTCGTATTCTTTCCAAGTTTAATTACTTTTTTTTTAAAAAAAATATACGAAAGAGTTTTACATTTTATTCAAATTAAAGATATATGCGCACACGTATTTAGATGAATCCTATACTGTAAATCGAAAAAAAAGGTCACGGTATCATCCTTAAAACGTAATGATTTGTAGCATTGCGGGTATGAAGAAGCTCCTAAAGAAGCTGTTCTCGTATTTTCCAGGTCCCCAAATCTGCGATAACAAAGGATGAAAGACAAAAACCAAAAGAGACCACTTACCCGAAGCAAGAGTATAAATGTACGATTCCAGGCCACGATTTTCCGCACCACCCAGGGGCCGTTTACAGCTGTGTAGTCCAGTTCGAGCAGAGGAAATACAGAGAGGACAATGGCTTGGTGGACTGCTTTATAAGTGACCCTCTCAAGGTCCTCGACAGCAAGATTTGTCTGAAAATCCAGATGAACAAACGGAAAGAGGGCAAGGGCTGCCTTGCCGTGAAGATGTGCTCGGCACCGGAAGAGGACTCTGACTTTAATCTATCCCACTATCCTCACAGGAGAACAATCGTGGTCGGATTACCCTCGTCTGGTCCGATGACTTTCGTGGACGAGCCTCCCTTCGGCGAGGAGCTGTGCCAGAAATGGGCAGACGAAGTGTACTGGCGGTCCAAGACGGTACCTCACAAGTTGATTGAAAAGCAGGAAAATCCTTCCAGTGTCACCATTCAGATCCACCTGATTATGGAGCCTCTGTGTCCTCTGATGCAGTGCTGGGATTCCAACGATGGCGTCTTGAACTGGAAAATCAGAAATTACAAACAGAATCTGCAGGACGAGAAAGACGGTATCAAAGAGTACATGCTTAGCCCTTACTTTTACAGTCACTCACAGGGTTACAGACTGAGAGCGAGACTGTTCCTCAACGGTGCCGGTCCTGCCACGGACAGTCACATGTCAGTTTTTCTGGACTTCCTCGCCGGGCAGTGGGATGACTGTTTGCCATCCTCTCTCGCCCAATTCCCTCATCGCTCCACTTTCACCATCTTGGACCAAAGTGAAAACGACAGGAAGCTTGACTATACAAGGACTGAAGAGAACAATCGAGGCTTCGGCACCGGAGACTTCTTCTACAATCTCGTGCCACTGTCTCTTCTCCAGGAAGAATTGCACATCAGGAGGGACACATTAGTCCTTCGCATTACGGTGAAACCCAATGACCTTGCCAGAGACAGCACTTGGCAGCCACCGTTTGTGGCGCCACCTAAACCACCGGTGCCGGCCCGTCCGTCCAGAAATTGAACTGCTGTAAAGGAGACTGACAAGCAATAAATCTATTTATTTTTTATTATAATTAATTAATTTGTTTATAATGTCTTGCTATTGTTAGAAAATCTCATGCAGAATGGTTTGTTTGTTTCATAGACATGAATCTTACCTGCATTCGTAATAAATACATCACTTCATATCCACGTTGAGTTTAGAATATGGCTCAAGGAAAAAGCATTTGTTGCTTAAGGTTTTGAAAAAAAAAATAAGGAATTCATTCGGAATTCAGGAAAGAAAGGTATTTTTGATACATAACGCATGACTACACTTGTACTGTACATGTTTAGGCAAATATTTCTGTTTGAATTAAAAATAATATTTTAAGATTCACATTATGTCCTACTTAGAGCATGATCCATGTATCTCGAACTATTTATGTGTACATGTTTATGTCCAAAATTTAAATTTACCCATGCATTACAAATCGCATTTGACTTTGGATTCATTTGCTGGATTTTGGTACAGTAGCTGCATCATGCACTTTTTGTAAATTTTTGTAAATACAATTTTGTAAATAGCCCGAGATACATGAAAACATAGTACAATAAGGAAAATAAATCTAAAATTTATAATCATTGCAGCAGAAGCATCATCCCTTTAATCCAGATATGCATGTAGGCCTAACTATCGCAATATCCTTGGGATCATGACCTCACATCCTGAAGCGGGCCCCTGTCTACCCTAACATTGTGATGCTTGGCCGTATTTAGGATAAAATAAGTCAATTTAATTTTACATTTATTAAAAAATTACATGGATGTGCCACCAGGCTAGAACTCTGTTACCCCCCTTTGTGGGGGCCATGCTTGAGATCCCCTTATGCATGTATGGACCGCATAATGTACTTGTAAATTTCGGTAGGACAGAACAGAAATGATGACGGCAGTATCAACTAGAAACAATAGTCTTTAATATAGAAATGGTACACGTTGTCTATACACGCCTCTGGGATATACATGTATAGACCATCACCGCTTTAACATAGAAATAATAACTATAGCCGTTTGGTACATGCTATATAAATAAACATTCCATCCAAGAGTATACATTTGCAACTTTTTGTCGTGGCTGAATTCCGTCACGAAGTATTTTACGCCATCGCTATTACGCTGAACAAAAAATAAAATAAAATAAAACAGAAAAACTGAAAACTGAAATTTGAACTCACCAATTCATTAGCCAACACTCGGTATAAATGTACAGTAGCGCTTCGCTCGGAAAAAAAAAGAAACAAAAACCAATTCAAAAATGGCATTTCTCATGCCCACGACTTCTTGAAAACAGCATCGTTTAACATGTACAGGCACAGTGAGCAGAACTTTTTTTATCCACTCTTATGTTAACTTAATATAGTAAGATGGGCGATATACAAAAAAATATGAAGTAAATCGTTTTTGTCGATCGCAGCGACATCTAGCAGTCCAATATTATCGATAACGTTATACATTTACACACCAAACCAAAATAAAAATGAAGAAATATAACTCGGTTGAACAACTTTGGCTTCAGCACTGATCCCCTTTCAGATGATAATGACGTCATTAATTTTTCCTATAGGAGCTGATTTGATGTTGCATCTTACATCTTGATGCTAACACGAGAATAAGATCAAAAATTGCAATCTACTTTGGGTAGGAGCACATTGAACTTGTTTCAAGCGACTGGAAACAAGTTCAATTGTGCCCCTATAAGATCAAAAGTAGCAAACTACTGTATACTTTGGTTCCAAATATATTAAATAGCAAATGGCAAATCAGTGTTCATCACTGAAAGGACATTGTAAATTCACGAAGCATTTAGCGTCATTTCAATTTAGGAAAACAAATATTCATCTAGAAATTCTATTAAATAACGTTCAGAATCGTATTACAATGATAGATACCGATTTGGAAAATTTCAGTTGGCCTAGCTGATATACTGATAGCAATTTGATATGGCATATCAAATTGCAATTAACCAGCAGTTTTGCTTTGTGAATAAAATGCATTCATTTCAGCATTTTTCAAACACGAATCGATACTAGCGTTTTAGGCGTTTTAATTAATGGCGAAATAAATACGTGCCAATCAGAAAAAAACGTCATTATCATCTTTATAGCCTCAAATCGCTAGCAGCGCCAACAAATGATGGTGGATATTTACATGAAGTGCAGGTCCGAGTGATAACTTCGTACTTTTTAACTGACCAAAACTCAAAATAAAAGCATTATCATTCGTAGAAGTACCAAAATTCGTGTTTTGAGTTGCAGGAAGTTGTAATTCCAACCGGATTTTTTGGCAGTGACAAGAAAACTAGCATCCATTTCTGTCACTGGCAACGCTGCGTAATCCCCAAAAGGGATTATCGGTACTTACCAGAACTCATTCATTAATTCAAAAAATGACATTAATCATCATTTCCTCCATCACGTGCCAAATAACTTTCAGCGCAGGATGTGCTTACGGTATAACACGACTCTTTTACATTTTGTTTTAAATAGATATTTTAGCGCAAGACATCAACGTGCTTCATTTCCGAACGTTGGAAAAAATCAAACAAAACATTCTTGGCATGTCCGAACGTATTTTGGTACTCAACGACGTAGCTGCAAATGTTGCTCCATTGAATGACGATTTTCAACAACAATAATTCGATTAAAACATTACCGTCATCAACCGCAACAATTATATATAATAAAAACATGAATCGACAAAATCAATTTATATAAATAGTTGTTTTCGATATAGTTATGTTTTTAGAAAATCAAAAATAGGCCATTTCCTTTTTTTTTTAGTAGGCATTTTAAAACGCGAGTCAACAAAATGTTTACATATATCAAAAGTAGCAAAGCATATATTTATCACACTTCCATGGAGGCCATTAAATGAATGACGTCATCCGGTGGCCATTGGAGGGCGTGGCCAAGGAGGTAGCCATTTTTCCCCATAAATCGTCCTTTCCCCATCTCGAATCGACTTTGAAACATATATTGGGGAAAACGACTAATGAACCAATTTTCGTGCGCTGATCAGGCTCGCATTTTCGTTTCGGTCACGTCAATAACCATCATACTGCCTCGCTTATTCATGGCCAAATCAAAATCTGGCAGCACTGTATATCAAAATTTGATTTTTCTCGACGTCTCATTTTGATGTACAAATTCTTACGGCACATCTTTTAAAAAAGCAGAATGTCTGCAAAGTGTCATTAGGACTAAGGTGAAGACTATGAAGAAGAACTTTAATTACCCAATTCGCAAAATGCAGAATCGTTCAACCGAATCAAATTAGCCCATGAAAAAAGGCTAGGCAGTGTGACAGGTACGCTACATCGTTTTTTCCCCATTGCGTGGAAAACAAGAAAACGTGTCTTCGTCGATCACACAAAGTTTTTAATTAGATTTCTAACGAGGGAAGGGCTTCTCCTTAGTTTTAGAAAAGCCTTTCCAGGAAAAGCATGCCATTCGCGTAACAAAAATAAACTTGAGATCGAGAACTCTTCGCCTGACCCCCGTTCAATAAAATCCAATTAAAACCGTAAAAATCCATCGAGATTAGGGGTTCGTTAACGTCCTTCTCGTGCTAATAAATGCAGGTCTCCTCGTTCTCTTCACAATTCCATGCCAACAACTGCAATTCGGATGCTTCGAATATTCTGCTATAACAGAAGATTATAACAAACGAGCAAATGAAAAACAGCTTTTTTGTAACCGGGACAGCTCAAGGTAGCACCGTTTAGCGACCAGCAACCTCGGTTTACAGCCAACAACCCTTCTTTTTTTTTCTAAGTGTTGAAAATGCACGGGAAGAGTGATGACAATGGGCTGGATGGGATGATGGATGGCACGCAGGGCTTCTTCAGGGAACCCCTGGAAACTGTTGCTACGTCAGCAAATTAAAAAACATGATGGCCAGGCTGATGTTGATGAAGAGAACCAACATCATCAATTGCTGCCTTGACAACCAATCCTAAGAAAAAGATAAAAAGTCGAAGTTATGGCAACATCCGATTAGGCGAGGGAACTTACCCTAGAGTTCAAGGTTCGATCTGCAATTGGAAAGACAGTACACATGCTTACCGCGTATGCCCCTTTTGCACGCTATATTAGATGATGAAATGATTATCCAAAAAGGATAAATCAGATTAACGTATTTGACATTACAGAAATGAAAGCTTATTGTTAACTCGAGGACACATGGCGGCCCTGCTCATTTTTACATGAATTATCTCAGATTAAGAAAATTCTGGAAATTTCATTCTGTAATTCCCAGAATTCATTCATAATGTTTCTTGTTTTTCTATTTGACTTTTATCCACATTCCACGTTGTTCAACCACTTATTATTTCCTGGTATTCCATTGCTTTATCTTCAAATTGCCTAAACCATCATCTAAGCATTAATTTCCCTCTGCTCTGAATTAATTTCTTTTTAATCATTCATCCATTTTACACTTTTCTCCAATCGATCGCTTTTACGATGAGGACAGTTTGTCATAAAAGAGAATATTTTCAATATAAAAATTGTCGGTAGGTATGACTGAAATAACGACGAGTTAAATGAATTTCAAATTTTTAGAAGTTCCAAAGCATTAATTTATAAATTAATTCAAGACATCTTTGGAGTTTAAAACACCAGCTTCTTGGTTTCGAAACAGGTTTTTTTTTCCATTCGTAGGAAGTTTAGCGATTCAGAGGAGACATTCAAAAAGGATGTCCTCATGTATGGAGGATAGGTGGAGTCACGGACACAAATCACACAATGTGGACAGGGAGGAGGGAGGGGGGAGGGGGGTATGACCAATTCGGACGTCCACTTGAAAAAAAATGAGAATCAAATCAGTTTCCAACGTAAAAGGGAAATTGAGCGCAATATCGCATAGGTGGGTTATAAATTGCAAAAGTCAATTAACAAGGTTCCCAGCCCAGTCCTGGAAAACCTGGAAAGTCAGAACTTAAAAGCTCAGGGTCCAATTGCTAAATTTCAAATTTTCCCAATAAAAATTTGCAAAATTTTCACTTTTCTCGAGCTTAATAAGCTTGCAAAATTTTAAACCTTTTCCGAAGACATCTTAACAACTTTTTCCTTGTTTTCCCGAGGACAAATTTTCGAGTACAGACTTGTACAATTGTCAACAGTTTCAAAGGAGAAATTTGGAAAAACTTCCAACAGATTCGGAGGACGAATTGACAAAACTTTCAGCGTTTTCAGAGTACAAATTTGCAAACCTTTCAAAATTTTCCAAAATACAATTATTTTTGCAAAGCTTCGGACGCCCGGAAGGAGATAGGGGTCTTAATTGACCGGACACAATGCGGACAGGGGGTAGGAGGGAATCCAATTTTCGGCAAATTTTATGGACGTCCTTTTTGAATAGCTTCTAAAGAAACCTTCAAATTCCCAAGTAGAATGGAAGACAGCTAGCCTCTCTTAATACCATTTTGATATTTTGTCAGTTTTGTTCCATTCCTTTTCTGGCACCTAGCTCTGGACGTTATCAGAACGTTGTTCGTCAACAATTATTGTCGAACAACTTTCCGAAAATCATGTCTGGAGCATTTAAACTGATTTAAAACTGACGAAACACGTGCTCGAAATTCTTCCAAAGTCCCAGTCGAGGTTTCCCGACCATTTTCAGAACCATTTCAGAACACCACAAAAACCCGGTCAGGTCTCACCTTCACATTTGGATTGAAGATGTAGAGCAAGGGGTTGGCCCGATAGCGTTCCGCTTCCTCCTGCTGCTTCCTGACGGCCTCCCTGCGGGCCGAACTGAGCACGGACACCTCCTCCCTGGACATGACGTTGATCACCTTGGGCAGCTGCTGGATGTCCGGCAGGCTCTTCTTGCGTTTGGGCGGCCCGGCAACGGCTGGGGTGGCGGCTCTTGCCATTCCACCACCACCACCACCACCACCTCCACCACAACCACCACCACCACCGCCACCACCACCACCCGCGGGTTTGCGTACGGGTGCGACGTAGAGCGAGGCAGTCCTCTGAGGAGAGGCGCTGGGAATGTCCATGGGCACGGGGGTGGGGGTGGGAGCAACTGGCACGGGGGTGTTGATGTTCCGGCGCCGCAGAGCCTCCTCGTTGTTCTCCAGTTCTCTGGCCAGCATCTCCGCAGCATACAGATTGGGTAAGGTGCTTCTGCGCGAGGGTCTGGTGGGCGACTCGTCCGTGTCCATGCCGTCGGAGACCCCGGAGTCTGGGGTCCAGTCGGTGCCGTACGGGTTTCGGGTGTCCATAGTGGGGGCGGGGCGGGCACGGATGGCATCGGCGAAGGCCAGCGCCGAGGCCACAGTGGTGGAGGAACCCGCGCGGAGCGGCGTGGCGCTGCGCGAGTGGCTCGACTCCTTCTTGTAGTGGTCAAAGTGGTCGTTCATGGCCTGCTGCATGGTGTAGGAGCGAGGATCCTCGCGGATGCTCAGGTTCTTGCCGCGTCTGATGGAGCCGCGCAGGGAGAAGGCGGTGGCGTCGTTGGGCGCCGGGTTCTGGCTGCTGGCACTGCCGTTGGGGGCGCTGAAGCGCGAGGGCGCCGTGGCGCTAGACGGGTCCAGGAAGTTGGGCGTCGCCTTGGCATGCTGGTAGAGGGCGTCGACCTCTGCGGGGTTGCCGTAGTCGATGCTCATCCGCAGTCCTCCAGGACTCGGATGCTCCTCGTTGCCCTGACCGTAGTTTGAGCTGTTCAGCTCCATCTCGGAGCCATCCTTCCGGATGTACAGCGAGCGGGAGCGGTACGGGTGCTGATCGTCTCGCGGCTTCGGGGCCAGCTGCTTCAGCTCCTGCAACTGGCCATGAGGGTTTTTCTTGAGATTCTCGATACCTGCCAAGGAAAGGACAGTGATTTAATGAGGGATATGTGTCAGAGTTGGTCTCTGATGTCCATGCATCCTAATACAGTAAACCCTGGAAAAGTGACCACCTTTGAATGGTGACCACCCGTTTATGTTGACCACTTTTTAGTGTTTTCTTTTCTCTAGTATACATTTCCTGCATAATTAACAATTCCCTGTATAGTGACCAGTGACCACTTGTCTATTGTGTACAGTGACCAGTGTGTGTGGTCTTTTTTTGCAATTTTTACATTGTCAATGTACCTTATAAAGTAACCAGATAACAGATGAGTCACATTAAATCT
>JAQGBX010006781.1:0-12104 GCA_034698745.1 Megaphyllum sjaelandicum
TTAGAAGGTTGATTGAAACGTGTAAACAAGCCCATAGATAATTTTTCTCGTCTCACCCTCAATGTTTCCCAATTTAAGGAGTTAAGCATCTCTGTCACACTTGCCGAATGTTGGTAGGAATATAATTTTCAGGACAAATGTTTTGTTATTTTATCAAACAAATTTTAAAAAAAAGTAAAATTATCCCCGGAAAGGGGCAAACACTCATTGCATGATTTGGGTTTTGCGGGTTTGCCCACTCTAAAAAGCTGCTTATTGCGGATGATTTTGACAAACATCCAAGAAGCGGGGGAAAATTCTTTAAATTGCATTTAATTGTAGGGTAAAAAAACAAGCCGAATTAACGTTGCCACATTTGCCTCAGAATATAATTTTCAGAATAAATATTTCTTTAAATTATTAAAAAAAAGTAATATCCCCGGATAGGGGCAAACACTCATTGCATTTGGATTTTGCGGGTTTGCCCACACTAAAAAGCTGTTTATAGCCGATGATTTTGACAAACATCCACGAAGCGGGGAAAAAATTCTTTAAATGGCATTTAACTGTAGGGTAAAAAAACAAGCCAAATGACCGTTGTCACATTTGCCTAAGAATATAATTTTCAGAATAAATATTTCTTTAAATTATTAAAAAAAAGTAATATCCCCCTGAAAGGGGGCAAACACTCATTGCATTTGGGGTTTGCGGGTTTGCCCATTCTATCGGATGTTTATAACGGATGATTACATGTATAACCAACATTATTTTGACGAAGCTGAAATTTTATTCTGTTGCGCAGGTATCGGTTAACTAAAATGACTCGCTATTTTTTTTTTTGCTACAATTTTTATTTTAAATGAAAAAATTCCTAATTTAAACAATTTATGATGAACGTTTAAAAAGTAAGGGGGCAAACAGGCATTTCATGGTGGCTATGCGTGTTTGCCTACGCTCGGGGGCTATTTGAAACAATTTTAGGGTAAATTTGTAAGACGACGTATTAATAACGGATTTCACCATGATCTCCGTCACAGTTTTGAGAAAATCCTCGACGCAACAAACGTAACCGAGTGAATTCAACATCATTCGTGAAACCCTCCTTTTAAAATCAGGGTTCAAATAATCCGCACAGAAATAGTTTTTCTGACATGTACGTCATATTTGGCGAAGATGTCGTTTGGATCCGAGGAGTTGAAAAACGTTTGGAATTGTTATATTTTTCCGGAATTTTCGAGCAATCGTAAGTGGAAAAATATTTACTCTGCTAACCTTTTTGCGAAATACCTCTCTCGCAGATGTACGAAACAAGAGGATGAGAGAATGGCGGAAGTAAAAAAAAGATTGGTCGCAGATTTGAATTTCATCGCTGGCATCTCTTGCACCCTGCACCGTGCAATTTCCAATTGCGACTAATTCAATATTTCGGCTCGCAGCCTCGCAGCTCGCAGCTTCGCACACGTGGCAAATGTTTGGCCCTAATGGGATCGCTGCAACAGCGGCGGCGGAGCAATCATTTGGATATAATCACGTTGCAGCAATAAAGAGTAAACAGCTCATTTGAAATCGTTGGGAAGGCATTAAGTAAATCATTCGGAGAAATGTGAAAAAGCTTCGCAATTACGGAAATCAACGAACACGTCGTTATTCGAGCGTGAAAGCGCGACCTGAGCTAGCTATGAGCGCGCCGGAGGAAGCAAAAGCTGACAGAATTCGCAAAATTAGCGCCATCGCCCAGAATTCATGAATTTTGCTGCCTGATCTCGTTGTAGAAACGTTGCCTACGAAAACTCAACATGGGGTTGTGCAAATGTGTATATGATCGGAATAGACGAGAATTCGGCAGTGAATAGAATTTCCAAAAATTCGTGGAATTCGATGGTACGCTTATTCCAGGGTGGCCACAGGTCAGGGAAAGTCAGGGGGGAAGGAAGTGGTCTTGGAAGTCATGTAAGTCAGTGAAATTTGTGAGTGGTCAGGGAAATTTTACCAAATAAAAGCAAAATGCTATCCATGCACTCAGTCTGCTAGCAGCTCCATCCCCAATGCTCTTCAGCTAGACTCGATCGTAACAAAATCTAGTGTTTTGACAAGCTTCTCATTGCAATTGTTATTTCATTTTTCATTACGACAAAAAAAATTGATATGCATTGACGTGTAAGTTCTGGTCAGGGATTTTTTTCATTTTAGTCAGGGAAAAGTCAGAGAAATTGAAAATGAAAATGTTGTAGCCACCCTGTTATTCCTGACAGTGTTTTTGAGAACACGAGCTGCGTGTTACAATCCCATGTTCGTCGTAACTTTGTTGTGTTCCCGAATAAAGACGATAATTATACTTAGACACATGATTTACGAAATTCTTTTCAATTAGGAAAGTTTTCTGAGAATTCCAGATTTTTTGTCGATTTGTGCGTGTTTTAAGGCGAAGTTCTTGGTTTCATGAAGTTTACCGATTTTTCCATGTTTATGTAAAGTTTACAATTATATAAGAAACGATCAGTAGGACCCCTGGATTTCCAATCATTTAGTGGCCGGTTTCACCAGCAGAGGTCAAGAATACAGTGGTAGGAAAAATAAATACAAGAATCTTAGTATGGTTAACCAACCATTGTATTGCACAAGCACGGGTTAGGGGAAAAATCAAGAGAATGGTTAAATTTGAGAGTAGACAGGGTTAACCTCGGGTTATTAGGAAAAACAACATGGCGGACACTACAGATGAATCTAGCTAAATGTGCATGCCACAGTACCTGGTCACACAGACAGGCGAAGTTAGTATGCGCAACCTGGAAGCATTGCTCAAAGTTAGTTCCTTTTCTGTCCTCCATTTTGGTTCCATTCAATTCAATACAATACCCTACAATCAGCAAGTGAATGCCATGTGGTAGGGGGCCGAGATTGTCAGTAGCAGGGCTATGCTAGGTGGCTCTCTCTTAAACATGGGTTCCATAACTCTGGAGATATTTCATCAATAGTTAATTGGTGCAACACAAACATCTAGCCAAAAGGTTAACCTGGAGTCAAATTTTAATCTAAGGTTAGTAAACCTCAGATTTTAACCTTAGATGGTGTAACCGGCTCTTATAGAAGACGAATAAGGAACATTAAATTGTTCGCGATGATGTTGGGTGAAAATGAAAATCTGTCTCGGGCCATGGATCGGCTGCTTAGTTAGGATTTTATGATTTCATGAAGATGCTATCCCATCTTTCTATGTATATAAAATAGAAAACGTGTCCATCTTGTTTTTCACTTGCTGGCTGGGTGGCTTTGTTTGTGAGTTCCTTCGTGGGGCCATTTGAAAAGGGCGTTTTCGATTGGTGCGTAAGGGGGTGTATTTCGAAGACGCCCCTTTCGAATGGCCCCTGATGACTCACAACCACGCTGCGAGCGTGAACTCCGTGGGGAATTCCAAGGCCATAAATCATTCTAACCATTTTCCGCAGGGGCCATAAAACTGTCAAACCATTTTCCCCCGGGCAACGCCGGGTTTTTCCGCTAGTTTTCCATATTTGCGTTGTCACGAGTTTAAATTCGTCCCCAAAGCGGCCGAAATGTTAGTAAATGTCACCGGTTGTTGTTTTCAACATCAATTTCTATCTTGTTCAAACGCCTATGATTCGTTCTTACTCATAAGCCAAGTTTCGGTTAGGTCCCGCAATAGAATTATCAAATTTGCCCTTCGTCATTGGAGGGAACTTTGGCTCGATTGTCCCAGACTTTCGTCGCACCCAGCAATGAGCGAGATGTTCGACAATTAAGCCAGTCTCTGAAAGATTAATTAATCAAACGGTTCGAGCCAGTGAATAAATGCGCCGGCTTAGGGGGAACATCTGCGGGAATCTTGCCTGCGCCTCGATCGCAAATCTGCGCCATTTTTCATAAGAAATGATTTTTTAATGAATGATTTTCGCACGCCACCTTTTTGTAGGGCAGCATTTCGCAAATGCGAGAGCTAGTTCCTCCTAGAAGGAAAAGAAAAAAAGGAAAAGCAAAGCTACTCGCCCGTATGTATATTGATTTTGTTAAAGGGATTGGGCGCAGCGACATTTTCAGAAGAAATCCCGAGACGATTTGTCCCTGTAAAAGCGTTTGTTGCGAAGAAACTTAAGTAATGCAACACTGAACTTTTTTTCCCAAGAAAAAAAAAATGAAGAAAAGAAGAAAAAAATGTGTTTTATCCTTTATCCCGCAGAATCTGGCTCCTGCTACTTATATGATGTAGTTTGTTTTTTTTCCGAAAAAAAAAATAAAAATATTTTGGGTGACTGTGGAGGGAAATGGAAAGAAATCAAGTTTCTTACATTACCTAAAAATACGATGGCTTCAGTTTTCACTTCAAAATCGCCTGTAAGTATGAAGCATTTTGATGCCTAACGATGACGGCCATCTTGAAACTTCCTTCCTCCATCGAATCTATAATGATCTTTAACAAGGTTTTATCGGTTAGTTTGTTTAGGTGAATAACTATAGGTTACAGCATCTGTGCTGAACGATTCGCTCGTTTTTCTTATAGCGTTGCTACGGCAAGTTCAATTATCATAGAATAACGTACATTTGTTTGTTTAGCTCTTCTGAATTAACGTGATCTGTGATTATTGTCGGGGCTTTGCTTATCGTACCAGCTAGGTTGCATTGCCATGTTGAAAAAGTGAAGCTTTAATTGCTGATCGGGTATTGGCGGACATATTGAACCCCCCACTGCTGTATTTTCTAGTAGGTGTGTATATACCCTTGTATATGTACAACAGTGAAACCTGTTAAGAGTGACCACAAAAAATCCTATGTTGGTCACTGTACAAAGAATGCCTGAATTAAATTAAAATGATGAACATGTACACTGCACTTATACATGAAGACTGCAATAGGCTACACGTAGTAAAAAGCCTCAAAATCAAAAATGTGCAGAATCACATCTGGTCACTTTTTAAGGAACATTGGCAATGTAAAAATTGCAAAAAAAAAAAGACAACACACACTGGTCACTGTACACAATAGACAGGTATAGTCATGGTCACTATACAGAGAATTTTTATAAAGAAAATGTACACTAAAAAAAAACAGTACTTTAAAAAGTGGTCAACATAAACAGTGGTCACTTTTCCAGGTTTTACTATAGTTCCTTTCCACATTTGGGCATTTAATGCCCAACCTGTTCTCTAGTTTCTTGGATATTCTGATGCGGAATATGTGGTCAGATTTCGGTATTTCATGCATCGTAGCGCGTCCATTGTTGAATAACCACCCCCCATTCCCCACCCTCCTTTTTTTTCTACTT
Source organism: Megaphyllum sjaelandicum (assembly GCA_034698745.1). Lineage (NCBI taxonomy): Eukaryota > Metazoa > Arthropoda > Diplopoda > Julida > Julidae > Megaphyllum > Megaphyllum sjaelandicum. Next base: position 5,258 of record JAQGBX010006781.1, read on the forward strand.
TACTTTTTTTAAGATTTTGCCTTCGCTACTTTCTTCCTCTCCCATCGGGCATTAGTTTCGATGCCATCCTGAATTGTCGCTGCGTAGGGTATACCCTCCGAGGAGATATATGGTCGTCGTTTATTCTGCTGATCTTTCGTTGCGTGGCATCGGCGCCTGGCGCCACGGTCTCTGGGTCATAAACCATCCGAGTCACCACTCTTGGAGCGCCATGAATTTCCACGGACTTTTGAGGACGGAAGTGCTCGCAGCGTCCATGTTTTTTTCCACTTAATGGGCCATTGGAGCAAATGGCGCTTCCCCCAAAACGACTTCTGTCCTTCCTGCTGCGCGGCGCCATTGTGCCGTGACGTGGACTACTGCGACGCCGGAATCCCTTTCGAGTGGCATGCGGCCGGCAGGCGAATTGACTTATTTGTCAGAAATTTGTCTTTATCCAAAATAGGAAGTAAACAAGAATTGTGAATGTTCTGCGAGACTTCTTGATCGGGTCCGGGGAATCTTGACATTTTCTGTCTATCAAATCACTAATAAGTGTTGATACGCCAAGGACCTTCCCTGTCAGGGCTGACAAACAAAAACGTGTGGAATTATGTCAATGGCTCATCATTTGTGCGTTAATAGAATTTGAAAAAGAAATTTCGAAAATTCACATGTTTGCCAAATTGTTTTTTGTCAAAAAGGGACATATACAAAGGCTTTCAGCATAACGGTCCGTAGACGAAGTATGTACTTTTGACTAGATGTTGCTTCCACAGGACCTCTGTCCTTCTGCTCTTTTCAGCAATGCATGTAGTCGGTTTGATGTCTTCAGTATGATGATTACGTTGTTACTGTATAAGGTAGTTGCAAATCAGCAGCCAGTAAATTATCTGGAAGTCAGTGTTTACTGTATTTGGCTGCTAAACAAGGGTTCCCCCAGACCTGGTAAACCTGGAAAAGTAAGGGAACTTGAAAATGATCGGTAAATATCAGGGAAGAATAATTTTGAAAAAAGTCAGGGAAATTCAACGCACTCATGGCGATCCAAAATTAATACTTCTATAAGGTTAACTCAGGGCCCATTTTCCGAGTAGAAATTTGCAAAACTTTTCCACATTTTCGGAGTACAGATTTGCAAAATGTTCCACGTTTTTGCGAGTACAAATTTGCAAAATTTTCCACGTTTTCCGATTACAAATTTGCAGAATTTTAAACGTGTACCGTGTACAAAATTGCAAAATTTCGCACTTTTTCCGAGCACAAATTTTAAACATTTTCCGAATACAAAACTTTCCCATTTAAAAAATTTTCATGCAATTTTTTTGAATTTTTAAAAAGTATTCTTTGTTAATTTTCAAAATTGTCGTTAGTAAATTAAAAAAAAATATTTTCTAGTATCAATTTTTCACGTTGTCATTGGTCAGGGAAATTTTTTTAAAACCTGGAAAAGTCAAGAAAGTTACAAATGAAATTTCTGGGGGAACCCTGAACAACTTCAGATGGTTTAAGCCAGAGAACAGAATTGATAGATCTTTATTAAGATTTTCATGGAGTTTTAGAGCTATATTTCACTTCGAAATTCTTGAATTGATAGTCACTTGCATCTCGGAAATCCTCGTAGGATCTTTCAACAAATATTATCGAATGATCTTGAGTTCATTGGTTTTTCATCTTAATCCCCTTAGCTTGTTTAAGAATTCCGTGTTTGTTTTTTCAAGTCCTAGTTAAAGAATTTCTTATTTGTACTATTTGTTCACAGTGTTGCCCATGACGATAAACTTCCAAATTGTGTCAATACGATGTAGAGTGTAGGTCAGAACCGTTTCTGAATTGGCGGCGCTCCATCTTAGAGCTCTCGTTAGCAGCGCTCCCTGAATGATGGCATTTTCAAGATTCTGCCTCGAAATCTCTCAATCGTAATGATTTTTAAGTATTCGGGGAATGGCAAACAGCTTCGCTTGATCAATGGCTGGCCCATTTTTTATCCCTTCCCACTATTTTGCATCCTGACAGTGAATGATGGCAAAATAGTTGCGGTGTCGTGGTTTTGTTTCTTTTTTTCCTCCAGTTTAATTTAGGTGGTTTTTATATTTCCAACTTCTTCTTCCAGCTCCTCGGAATATAAAAGCAGTCTGATTTTCCACCATTTTGAACACGTGGGGGTAAAAAAATGTCCCACAAATCAACGTACGGCGTGCATCTTCTGATTAGTTTTCGTCCAACTTTTTTCTGAGTTTTCGGTCTAATTTCCATCGATACGACTGTTTTGAACGTGCTGTCTACTAATTGCTATTCAGCACTGCACATTGCCATAAAGACCCGTGTCGTGACCAGATTGGCGATGATTTGCATAAATCGCGCGTCTGCATTTTTAATTAATTTAATCTCCATAGTAGGTCGTGTTTTTCGGGATTTTCCCCGTGTAATAACGGCTGCTGCTGTCAAAATAAATGACGTTTTAATTGTTTTCACTAGAGTTTTTTTTTTAACTTTCCGTGGCAATCCTCCTTATGAATTAAATTTAGATCAGATAAATGGGGCGTTAATTTAAATTTCTTTCTAAAGAATGATGTTGAATTCACTTAGGCACCTAGATTTGAAGTAGCAGTATAGTTTCCTGATGTAACGAAATATCTAACACGTCTAACTTAACACAAACCAACAACACTAATCTGGATATCCAATTGCAAACACCATTAGTGCCATAGTAAGTAGGACTGTAAGTGGTTTGTTTTTCTTTTTATTTTATTTCACACTTTACCACACGTAATATTAAAAACAACTATCACTATTAAAATTTCACAAAACATATTTTTCAACTAATTACATAAAATAAACATCCCCGCCTAAGAAGGGCTGAGACCCTTGAGGCTTTGTTTTTTGTTTCTGAATAGTTTCCTGAGTTAGAAAAAGTGGAAAGAATTGAATTAAAATTGCCCGATTGTAGATTTAGTGATTAAGAGATAAACGCGAGTAGAAAGCTTTAACCTTTGTTTACTACTTCTTAAACTCGAACATTGCTCGATTCTTGAAGCATTTTCTTTCAATCCCTCGACCAAGAGCACAGTTCCTCAAGCTCTGGAATTGTTGACTAATCCTCGAGCTTTGAGCTTAATTGTGTTTTAAGGTAAATTAAGAATATCATGTGTTTGTATTTTAAAGGTTGGCTCCAGAAATTGAGTTTAAATTCATGCTTAGGAAGTGATTCTTGACTTGATCAGGTATCCGTAAAGAGTACATGTACAGTCCCAATATACACAAGAGGGTTGGGCCAACGTCATTTTAATGTCGGACTGTTGGGAAATGCAGTTGCCATGCAGAATAACATCAAGTTTGCATTGACCCAATACTAGTTGGACAACGGTAAAGTTTCCAACGCTGGCCTAATGTGTGGTGTTGTTGTATTGGGCAAATGTCATTATGATGTCAGATTTGTTTCATATGGCTCATTCGAATCGTCCACACTTGAGAAGTGCAGTGTCTAGCCAGTGTAACTTGATTACGTGTCTTTTTTTGTTAAGTGCATCCTCATGACGTCGTCAGTGTTTTGCATCAATTTTTTCATTCGAACAGGCGAGTTCAAATCGTCTGCCTAAGCTGCGCCAATTTCGAAAAGTTCCATTCAGGAAAGAACAGCAGACGAATTGGAACAAAAGCAGACGAAAAATAATCCGCCAGGTTGGATGAGTACTCTCAGTGCACATTTCTTGGCGAATGACCCGACATCTTTCCAATATGTCAGAAAAGCGTTGGCCACGCGTTCTGTGCTTATTGGGGTATATCGAGCTTTAGGAATCTCCGACATATGGGGAATTACCCCAATTTTTTTCTTATAATTTTATCGATCACGTGCGTGGTATCGGTGGAACGATTGGCTGCCAGATCAATTGATCAGCACCACTGATCACCTCCATTCGCGACTAACACGTTAACCGTTCGTGTTCGCAACTTCCCGGAGCGCCCCCTAACGTTTAATTGTTTAAAAATCGAGCGAGCATGTAAACATTCGCTCTGATTTTGAATTCGTTCGTTTCGTTTCCTTTTTTTCCCCGTTCCTTCACAATAGCAAATGAAATTTCTTGGCTCGTTTGTTGCCGTTCCGTCCATGGGCTCGCTGCGTGTTTTTCTTGCTACGGCGCTCCCTCCTCTGCAGACGTGCGCCTCTGGAGCCTGCCATGAATATTGGATTTCGTTTTGCACTATTCATTCCAGTTGAGCTTTGGCAACAGCATTTTGAGAAAATAAAATCTTGATGAGTGGAAGGTTAGATCTAATTTTGAACTACTCTGTGCGAAAAGCCGTTGAACATGCTCGGCATACAGCGAAGTTTTTTCTGGAAAAAAAAATGTTGATTTTACGTGTAATGCCTATTGGCCGTGTGCTCACGCTCGCGATTTTGTAAGGTATTTGTAAGGCGTATGAACGAGACCGGGTTTTTTTTTAGGTAATAACCTATTTTGAAAAATTGGATTTTTTTTTGCCCGTTTTTTTATTGCCCTATATAAGAGTGATTGTGAAACCGTTCGTCTAATCTGCGAGAATATATTCACGCAATTTTCTTCGATTTCGATTTACACCTGATATAAGATTCGGCGATATGAGATGGAAAATTGAGCCTATAAACTTTATGCCTGCCTCATACGAGCCAATTTTGCCCCTATTCTTCTTGTGCCAGCCAGAGGCAGCTCCTTTTCCGAAATTAATGAGCGACCCTGGTAAAGTGCCGCATGTGAAGCTTATTTCTCCTTTTGGCGACTTAGGCGCCACCTATTTTGTTACGCAATTTGTGCAACTTTACACAATAAACTGCATGTGCATTACTACGTTAAACGCACGATTATCCTAGTGTAATTATTTTAGAACATAATTAATTAGACAGATTTTATTTTAGAAATTAGTTTTGTGGTGTTTTTATTACCCCTGGAGCAAAATTGTACAATTTTCTTATTTGTTATTATCTTCTCCAATTCAAGAGTTCGTTAATTTTTTTAATGATTTGATGACTATCGTTTCGCTAATTATTTCGTTATCTGGTAATTGTCTTCGTTGATTTAATTAGGATAATTTGTCAGTAATATCGTTTGCATTAACGTTTTTTGCTTAATTTTCAGCACATGAAAAAATTTAATGAGATAAAAACGTTAATTAAGTTATTTTTTCGATTTTATACTTGCTCCAAATTGTTCTGTATGCAGACTATTTGCGTCAATGTGCTTCTTTTTTTCATAATTTAGTTTTATATTTCGGAAAATGAACGGTTTTTTCAATGTGTGTAAGTGAAATAATTAGGTTGTTACGTGTATTTCTTTGCTGGTTCAACGTAATATGGTCAAATGTCAAACATCTTTGCACGGTTTAATTTTAATTTATTCTTAATTTATAATTGTAAAAAAATAGACGAGTTTTCAAATTTCGAATTTTCAGGGAATTTATAGTAGGTCTATATCGTTTGTTACACCTTCCTTAATTTGAGCAATGAAGGAATTTAGTTAAGAATCCCACGAGCGAAAGAAAATCATTTCAAATAAGTTCATCCGCTAAAAAAGTTTTATTTCAAAATAAATACTTTTCGTTTGAGCAAATGCAGTTATTGTAAGATGCATTTATGCGAATATACTTGCACATGTATATGCTCAATATTAATGAATTCAAATTTCCAATGCATATTAAAAATTCATACGCGGAAATGCATTCATGCCTGCATGATTTCAATAAAATCCAAGATGTGTTTTGATATGCATGTGCGTTTATACGCAACGATGGACATTTTTGAATGCATTTCAAACCAAATTTGTCGGATAAACTTGCATTATACATAGTTGCGGTAAAGTTTCAGGTAAACGCACAGTTTTATTACAGTGTTTGAGGTTGCATAAGCGGCGTTAGAATTAAGGTGGCGCTATATGCAATGATATGAAAGGGACGAATTTTAATCTTGGTGGTCTTTAAAACAAAGTTTGCATCATCACGTTTTGGCATGAATTGCTCCAACGTTTAAACTTTACCCAATCTATGCATGGTGTGGTCCAACGTCATTGTCGCAATGGTTTTTGAATTTGAATTTTTTTTGAATTTTTTGCATTGTTATAAAACAAAATCATTTTAATGATTTTGAATCATACAATTTCAAGGCAAACAATAGATAGAAATTTGCATTAAAAATGCATGAAATACATGTATACCTTGAACATTCCAAAAGAATTGTGGAAATTATTTGTAAGAAATGCGAAAGTTTAGTATCTAGCATCGAATCTTCAAGTTTGCAAAAAAAAAAAAAAAAATATGAAATGTTTAAAAACATGCATAATAGGCATTTTCTTGTATAGTAAAACCTGTTAAGGGTGACCACCAAAAAAAATGCAGTGTTGGTCACTATACAGATAATTTTTATGCAGGAAATGTACACTCGAAAAACCAATACACTGACTTATAAAGTGGTCAACATAAATTGGTGGTCACCATTCAAAGGTGATCACTTTTCCAGATTTTATTGTATTTCATTATATCTAAACTCTGATGTTCATGTTTAAGCATTTTTTTCTAATTTGAGAGCATATTTTACAAAATCCTGTTTAATATTGACTAGGATCTACCATCGATCGAGTGCAAAATAAAAAAAAGAACCAATATGAAATGTTACATAACATTATAGGCATTTTTACTTGTATTTCATTATATCCCAACTCTAGTGTTGGTGTTTAAGATTGGATGTTCTATTGGATGTTCTAGGTATAATGGCATGTTTTCATGGTATTGGAATGCTCAGCTCATTTTAACCCGTAGATTTAATTTGCTGCATGCGCTTTTATAATAACCTTATTTCTTTTTCTAAAAATCGTGACCCTATTTTTCTTACTTTCTGCTC
>JAQGBX010006782.1:0-12102 GCA_034698745.1 Megaphyllum sjaelandicum
TATCTCAGCATTCACCTGGAGAAATTGTGGGAAACCATGAAAACCACAATCGAAGATAGCCGACCCGGGAATCGAACTTGAGTCTACCGAATGCAAGACGAGGATGCTAACCTCTAAGCCACCTTGCTCGGTGGCTTAGAGGTGTGAAAGTACGTTGAAAGTATGCGATCACCCTCCTATAATGGTAGAATTTGCTGATTTTTGACCATTTGATTATTTTTTACCTAATAAATTTTAATGAAGTAACTTGTGGGTATAAAGACCAATTAGTTTCTCACCACATTCGTATGAGGTGTAGGCCTATATGTTCTGCCTAAAGTTTAGTTTGTAATAGGCTAAATTAAATGAGTTTGAGTTTGCCAAGCGAAAAGAGTTATTCGATTAAGTTTTAGTAGAAATTCAGAATTGAAAGATGGCAAATGAATTGAAAATGTCATGTGTGACAGTTTATAAAATCTTAAAGCAACAAAAAAGAGACGGGAACAGTCATAAAAAAAACTCCAAACACAGTCTCATAAGCCATATGAGATCGAGGGGAAAACGACCGGTTGTTAGATTTGCTCGGAATTTTATTTTTTCCGATAAAGACAATGTTCTTACTGTTCGCATACTTAGGCTACTGTATGCATACATGAATCCAAATTAAATTTAAAATACATAATAGTTATAATTCTAGTAATATCATTTGCTGCATGCTATAGTTGTAATAAAATATTAAAACATACTCATTAATATTTTTGTCTTAACAAGCTTGTATAATTATTGACTCCGAATTTATTTTTCAGTGCGCTGGAAGCCTTGATCAACTTTGCATATTCTGGTAAAGTTACCATAGTAGAATCAAAAGTGCAGGCATTATTGGTCGGGGCATCATATTTACAGATAACGGGAGTTAGAAACGCCTGTTGTGAATTTTTAAAAACCAGGTAAGTCCCCAGGACATGGTACCTGCTATCTAATTTATGCGTAGGTCTATCATGTGCTCATATGAAGGATATAAGTTGGTGACCCCTGTACGTGATCGTTGAAAGCTGATTGCCTGCTTTTAATAGACTTCATCCGAACAACGTGTTAGGCATCCGGCAGTTTGCGGATTCTCTTGCCTGCAAATCATTGGTGGAAGCGACAACTAAATTTATTCAAATAAATTTTATCGAAGTTGCCCTGTCGGAGGAATTTCTAGCGCTGCCTTTTGTTGAAATTAAAGAAATCATTGCAAATGATGAGATCCACGTTACGTCCGAAGAACAAGTATTTGAATCTGTGATGGCTTGGGTTAAGAAAAATCCAAAGGCCCGAAAAGACAATCTCCCCGAATTGCTGACCAAAGTACGGATGCCACTGTTATCACCCCAGTATTTAACCGATCATGTGGCGACCGAAGAATTGGTGCGAATGTCACACGGTTGTAGGTACAATAGTCTCCTAATTCAGTTTTGCTTGATAGATCTTCTTAGACTAGTACCGCTTTTAACGCTTGCGCTTTATTATTTTTCAGGGATTTAGTAGATGAAGCCAGAGATTATTATTTGCTACCTGAACGGCGGTCTTTGATGCAGAGCTTCAGGACCCGGCCCCGCTGTTGTAATAGCATCGTTGGAATGATATATGCTGTTGGTGGTCTGACAAAATCAGGTGAACAAGCACGTGACTTGTTCTATTTCTTAAAATAAAATGCAGTTAAGATCTGTGTCTCGATGACGACAATGGTGAAATATCACTAACTGAAGCGTGGCTTAAATTCTTCCCTATTCAGGCGATTCACTAAGTACCGTCGAAGTTTTCGATCCGATCCTTAACCGATGGCAAATCGCAGAAGCAATGACCATGCTGAGAAGTAGAGTTGGTGTAGTTGTGATGAATAATAAAATGTACGCCATTGGTGGCTACAATGGGCAGGACCGGTTGAGCACGGTTGAAGTATTCGATCCTGCCAGCAAACGTTGGAGCAAAGTGGCTTCTATGAATTTTCAGCGCAGGTTCATTGAAAATTTCCTATTTTGTATTTCTAATCTAAGCTTTATTAAGCATGTTATTTGCGAAGCACATCCAAATATCTGCATTCTTTTGTTACAGTGCTGCTGGAGCAGCTGTCCTTAATGATAGGCTGTATGTTTGCGGTGGATATGATGGCGTATCTTCACTCAACACCGTAGAATGTTACAACCCGGACAAAAACGAGTAAGTTGGCCACATACATGCATTCTGAGAAATGTTCATTTCTAGAAAAGAAGATACGGTATTTTACAAACAGAAAATAAAGTTTGATCCTGAGAAAACCTGAGGTACCTTGATAATAGAAAAAATACTTTTATTTCATTATGCCCAGAGCCCACTAAGTTAGCTCCACGCCCCGTGGGGAAAATAATGTCTACCCCAACATCTAGATTAATTTGCTCATCCGGAAACCAGACTTTATTAACTCCAGTTTCCAGATCATTTCTGTTTTATAGGTTAAATGAAAGCACGCTGTCAACTTGTACGCATTTTTTTGTGAGGATTTTTTAGATCGCGCATGGACGCAAAACCTCCAGATATTTATTTTTTCTGTTTTTGGTACTCCAGATGGACGCTGGTCTCCAACATGTCCAAACATCGTAGTGCCGCTGGAATTGTGTCTTTCAACGGTTATATTTACGCTCTCGGAGGGCACGACGGACTATCGATCTTTGACTCGGTAAGAACACACCTTATTTTTCCTGTACTTTCCGATGGCGTAAGATTCTCTATTCTCGCTAAGCTGAATGAATGGCGGATGTGATGTCGTTGGACTGTTTTAGGTCGAGAGGTACGATCCCTCAACTTCTCAGTGGTCTCCGGTCACGTCGATGCTCGCTAAGCGTTGCCGACTGGGCGTGGCCACTCTCAATGGCAAATTGTATGTATGCGGGGGATACGACGGCGCGTCGTTCTTACGGACGGTGGAGGTGTTTGACCCCGCTGTCTCGCAGTGGACTCGCGTCGCACCCATGAACGTGACTCGCAGCCGTGTGGCCCTGGTGTCTAACTGCGGCAAATTGTTCGCCATCGGCGGTTACGACGGAGTGTCCAACCTGAACACGGTCGAAACGTACAATTACAGTTTGAATCAGTGGACCTTCGCTGCTTCCATGTGTGCCCACGAAGGAGGTGTCGGAGTTGGTGTCATTCCTATTTTATAACTTGGCTTTATCTCTGTAAGCATGTACGGTAAGATGCTATTTATCCGTGCCAAATTTTTGGCTAAGACGTACCAGCGTCCACATTGTTGGACCCATTTTTTGGGAGGGGATACATTTTATTATAAATCGTATTAAGTTATAAAGATATTTTCTTTAGTTTTTTAAGTCTACGTGGAAAAGTTTAATAAGTTCCGTACTTAAGTCTTTTGAAAAGGTGTACTTACGTAAATGGGAACAACAGTTATACAGCTTGTACAGTACAAGCCTGTGAATGAATAGATATTATAATAGTTAATTCTACGTTATGGCTACCCAACGCTTAATTGTTGTATTTGTCAGTACATGTCCTGATGAGTTGTTGAAGGAAATTCACGCATTTATCTTTTATTAAAATGATTGGCTCGTATCGGCTGCATATGATAAGCTCTTCATTCGATGCATTAAACGCTGCGAAACTTTTATTTTTATTTTTTATAAAGAATGCATATTTGTAAAAAACACTGGCTAAATGGTGCGATTATTACCAGCTCAGTTTTTGAATGGCAGTTCATAAAATGTATCGAGAAGGCTATGGGACCGCTGCTAATCTACCTTTTGTTGAGCTTGACGTTTGTATGGAAGATCATTGAAATTGTATCTTTTTTACTATTCACGCTACATCGATAGATCCAATTAGTAAATGATAAGTGCCCTTTAATGAACATTAAACACCAAACCGATTTAAAATCACACCATATTCAAAAATGTTACATGTATGAGGAAAAGAAATAATATGCTGCCCCTAGAATGGGCATCCCAAATGAACACGTGTGCTTCACTCAGACGTACTGTATAGCTATAGGGGATGTTTGGGCTTTCCTGCATGGCTTCAATGTGTTTAGCTGGGAAGCCCTTCACGCTACATCGATGGTTTCATATCAGTGCCATAAGTGCAAGTGCCCTTTTGTGAGCACAAAACATCAAACAGATTTAAAATCAGACCGTAATTCCAAGAAGTTATGAGGAAAAAAAAATGGGGTTCCCCCTGAAAATGGCATACCAGCAAAGCACTTGTGCATAACTCGGACGCATGGTGGCGACCTGTGGGCTTTTCTGCATGGCTGCTACGTGGCTTCAGCTGAGAAGCCCTTTCTAGGGGCGCCACATATTATTTTTGCCTCAGAAAGTTTTTGATTACGGTCTGATTTTCAAATCTGTTTGAGGTTTCATGCTCACAAAAGGGCACTTATCATTTCACTGATTGAAACCATCGATGTAGCGTGAATAATAAAAAAGTTACAATTTCAATGATCTTCCAGACAAATGTCAAGGTCAACCAAATGTACTGTACATAATTGGCAAGTATAATATACTGTACATGTATTAGGCATTCCTGGATTCCAGGAATTTTAGACATGAATTAAAGACATCAGAGGGAATAAGTCACCGATTTCTATACAAATTTTTTTTTCGTTGTTTTTTCTGAAGAGCTGGGAAGATTTCCAGTTTTCACCGTAGAAAATAAGGGATTGCCATAAACAATGTCCTTCATTTTTCCGGGTTTTTAGACTTCCCCTCCCCTCTCCCCTACAGTCATCTGAAACTGATAACTGTTTAAGCACAAGTTGACATCCGGACGCCGGCTTTTCTTGAACCCCTCTCCCCGTGTCCCGTTTTCACATATCCCCCTCCACCCCCTTTGCCGGATATTCTATATGGATGGCCCTTAATAGGAGTAGATATTTGGAACTGTCCTCCTTTGCCTTCGGACTCCCCCTGCAATATATAGCAATTTAAACACTCCCCCCTCCCCTTGGTGGACATTGGTAGACAATTATGGTACCCCCCACAGTATTTACATGTACATTGGCTAACCTCCCCCCTCTATTTCTATAAATGTGAATTTTTGTTTTACTTTCTGTTAGCTACATTTACAGTACATGTGCACAATACTGTATAATATTTACAGGGTCTCCCCAAAAAATTTATTTTAAACTTCACTATCTTTCAAGGATTTTTGCATATTTTGTAAAATCAACAAAGGAAAATATTTCGCAAAATTTATTAATGACAGTTTTGAAAATTAACCAAAAAAATGCAAAAATTAAAAAAAAATCGCATGAAAATATTTCGAAAATTTGACAATTCTGTATTTAGAATTTTTTGAAAATATGCACTTGGAAAAAACCAGGCAAGTTTTTCAAAATTGTACTTTGTAAAGCATGCAGAATTTTTCAAGTTTGACCTCGGAAAAAGTAGGGATTTTTTTTTTCAATTTGGTCCTCGGAAACGTGGAAAAAATTTGTAAATTTGTACGCGGATAATGGGATCACAACAACATGACTATACGTTGAATTTACCTGACTTTTTCAAAATAAGCATTCTTCCCTGAGCGGTCCCTGACTTTTCCAGGTTTTCCAGATCTGGAGGTAGCCTGAATTGTTAATGTTTAACCTTGAAATGGTTGTATTTAATGACACGAACCTTTTAAATTTAAGGTATTAGTAAATTTAATTAGCAAAAGCGAAGTACAAAAAGAGTGCATATGTCCATGTAGACATTTGTAATATACCCCCCCCCTCCCTTGGGTGGGCAATGGTGTACAAAACAAGACCCCTCCTTGGCTTTCTATGTAAATATATGAACAGCCCCCAACCAACCAACCTTTACCCTACAGTCAGTACATGGTACCATTTGCCATTTGGCAGGAAGGAGGGAAAATTACACAAAATAAGCTAGACTAAGCAGTCTGGTCATGATGGACCCCAACATCACAATTTAGTTATTTCCCATATTTGGGATTGTAACGAGGAAGATGGGATAGGAAAACGCTCGATTTGACAAATAACGATTTAATGATAATGACGATTTGATAAATAATCTTCGAAACTGACTATGCCTAATACTTTATTGTATATATTTTAGTCGTTTTGAATTATGTGAGGTATATTAAACAATCAATTTGATAAATTATCTTAGAGATTGACTATATTATCTACTTTGTTATACATATATGTTTCAGTAGTTTTGCATCGTGTCATCAATATATCGAAGTATCAAATATATAAAAGTAGTCAGAAATTTTCTTTCAAGTTTTTAACCAATTAACATACATAGCACTGAACATTGTACTTTACAATGATTAATTTGTTGCATTACCTCCGGTTAATAGCGTAGAATGAAAGGCACAATTATCTTTAATTCTGTTATTGTAATTCATGCAATTTTCGTTTAGCGACAAATGTTATCTTAATCCAATGACTCTAACAATAACTTCTAAGAAGTTGTGAGTTTTCCAGCCTGTGAATACTCGCCAAAGTTGTCCCGGTGCAACTATTGAGTCTTCTTGCACTTGTTTAAGATATCTTCCATATTAATTGTCGGAAACAAACTGAGGAAACCTGGACTACTGCACCAAATGTACGGATATCATCATAAATATGGCGTCGTAATGGTCGTACCTTTTTTGGCTGAGTTTTAACTTATCCGGACGTTCCTGGGCAGAGAAATTATGGCGGACATCCCATCCACCTGTGGACTGCAGTATATATTGTTACAATCTTGATATTAGTGGCTTAAAAAGTGACATCTTGCTTTAAACCTTGGACATGATGATTCTGTAGCCTACTTTTTGGTTTTGTGGTTTTTTTACTATACGTGTATTACAGTCTACATGTACAAGTGCAGTGTACATGTTCATTATTTTAATTTAGTTCAGGCATTCTTTGTACAGTGACCACCTTCGTACAGTGACCAACATAGCATTTTTTTGGTGGTCATTCTCAACAGGTTTTACTGTATATGCAAAGCATTTTAAAACCATTTTTTTGGTTTTGTGGTTTTTTTTACTTTGTGTATTACAGTCTACATGTATAAGTGATGTGTACGTGAATTGTTCATTATTTTAAATTAATTCAGACATTCTTTGTATAGTGACCACCTGCGTACAGTGAAAAACATAGCATTTTTTTGTGCTCACTCTTAACAGGTTTTAATGTATATGCAAAGCATTTCAAAACCATTTTTTGGTTTCGTGATTTTTTACTACGTGTATTACAGTCTACATGTAAAAGTACAGTGTATATGTTCATTATTTTAATTTAACTCAGACATTTTTTGTATAGTGACCACCTGTGAACAGTGACTAACATAGCACTTTTTTGGTGGTCACTCTTAACAGGTTTTACTGTATTATGCAAAGCATTTTAAAACTAGCCCCGAGCTTTGAAATGTTTTGCATTTATCAGGGGTTTTTTTTCACTTATCTGGGTTTCCACTTATCCGGGTTCGACCGTGCAGCGTTGTTTCGTTAATTTCCCTGGCCTTACAATTAAGAGGGATATATGGTAGCCCAAATAATGATATCATCCATCTGTGATAATGATGTAATCCTTGCTCGAATGTAGGCTTAATTGCGCGATGTTTCGTAAAATAATGATAATAATGTGTAATGAAGGTGGCTAATTTAAGCTAGCTTAGGTTAATAGGTTTCCGTGTCGACTCAAATTGCCGTTTCCGACAAATAAAGGTGCGTTTTTACGAGAAGTTTTGCTAAAACTGGTTGAGCAGGTTAGCCTTATTTTATGGACGCCATTAATGGTGCAATTTTAAAGGAGCCGCGCATGCGCAGTACGTTTAATGACTTGATTAAAATTTCGAAAATCATGCGGCTTTTTGATTACGTTTATAACTTTTTTTTTTTTGGTTTTCTAGTTGTGAAATTGATGTTGATCTAAAAAGTTGTCTGGGTTGACTTGGACCGAAAAATATATAATATCCGAATGTGGGGTCTTATATAATAATAATAATAATAATTTTATTCAATAAAAATTGAAAAGGTAAGGAAAGGTTACAAAGATAACTCTTACAGCCAACCTGGTTAAAAGGATAGTTCCATGTAGTTAGACAGTACAATTTCTGACAACAGAGAGTTAAACACATAAATAGAAGAGGCAGAAATCAATTTTTCAGGCAGCTTGTTCCAAATACGTCCTACTCTGGCAGTAAAAAAGTTATACCTGCAGTTATGCTTAGCCATCTCCCAAACGATCTGTTTAGAATGACGCCTTAGATTATTAGGGCGGTTTGTTATCTGCAGGATAGGATGGGTGCCAGCATATGTAAACCAATTCAGAAACTTAAAGCAATAGCGGAGATCGGATTTGATTCTTCTCGTCTCTAGTGACTCAGCATTCAGCCTAACCAGTCGCTGTTGGTATGTCAAACCTTGCATTCCCTGCAGGCTGCAGCCTCTTAGTAAACCGTTTTTGCACAGCCTCAAGTTTAACAATGTCAGATCTAAGGTATGGACTCCACACCCACGCCTACCTTTTTACACCTTTTGTTTTTGGGATTATTAGAAACAATCTATCAGAAATAGCGCCATCTATGGTCTATAGTTTTGCAGTAAGAGTTATTAGCACTGGAAGATTTTTGGAAAAACTTTTCAAATTTTGATAAAATGTTCAAAATTTTGTAAACGAAACTTTAAAAAATGTTGAATGCTTTCTTATTTGAAATTTTGGAGGACAAAAAAAGGTTTACATTTTAATCAAGTTTGAAATTGTAAAAACAAAGCCGTCGGAAATTTTTGAAAATCTTTCTAAATCTTGAAAAAAGGTTTAAAATTTTTAATCACGTTTGAAAGTAAGAAAAATAACAAACGAAAAAAGTCGTTTAAAATTGTTTAAAAAAGCTATTCACAATTTTGAAAAAATTCGCTTGAAATTATAAAAAAGTCCTTAGAATTAAAAAAAACCCGTTAGAACTTTTTTTAAAAAAAATTTAACGACCTTATTAAGTCTTAATTTGTTTCAAAATTTTGAAGAGTGTTCGAGGTTTTGAAAAAAAATTCAAGTTACAGAAAAAAAAATTGACATTTGAAGATTTTTCACATTTTAAAACATTTTTCGAATAACTTTATAATTTAAGGAAAAAACTTTCCAATTTTTAAAAAAGACTTTTAAATTTCTAAAACTTCTTTTTAATTGTATGAAAACACCTTTCAAATTATGGAAAACGTTTTAAATTTTTTAAGAAAAAAACAACTTTAAAGATTTTTAAATATTTAATTTGATGTGAACGAAAAAGCTTGGGATATTCTGTCTAACGCTTGAATTTTTGAAATTATTTAAAGGCCATAGAAAAAAAAACATTCCAATTTTAAAAACGTGTCACATTTAAAACGTCTATTAAATTTCTTACAAACTTTTTAATTAAAATTCAAATCTTTGAATTTCGTTCAAATTTTTTAAAAACTTTCCAAGTTAAAGAAAAAAATTTCTAATTTTGAAACAAGACGTTTTACATTTTTAAGCTTTTTTTGAATTTTATGAAAAACGTATTAAATTTTTAAGAAAAAAAAACAACTTTTGAGATTTTTAAATAATAAATTTGATGTTAACAAAAACACTTTCAAAATTATAAATAGCCTTCAAATTTTTAAAAAAGCTTTTAAACTTAAGGAAAGAATTGCTCAAGCCCACTTGTTTCGCTGTTGATGTAAAATATACTCATCTTATAAAAATAATAAAAATTTAACTAAAAATAAATCAAATTTCCTTTTTGAATGACCCTGTAAGTCAAACACACGTCATTTTTAAAATGACCTCTAAGCAACACGCACGCGTTATTTAAACGGCCCTTAGCTAAGCCACACACACGTCCTTTTTAAATGACCCCTAAACCACAGTCACACACACGTCTTTTTCGAAGGGCCCCTAAGTCACACACACACACTTCCTTTTTGAATTGCCCGTAAGTCAAACACACGACCTTTTTGAATGGCCCCTAAACCACACACACGTTCTTTTTGAATGACCCCTAAACCACACACACACACGTCCTTTTTGAATTTCCCGTAAGTTACACACACGACCTTTTTGAATGGCCCCTAAACCACACATACGTTCTTTTTGAATGACCCCTAAACCACACACACAAACGTCCTTTTATAATGACCCCTAAACCACACACACGCCTTTTTTTTAATGGCCCATTCCCACAAACTTGACATAAACACGACCACACGTTTTCTTCTTTATAAAAACGCTGATATAATCTGACCATATGCTACGTAATACGTAATTAATCTACAATTAATGCATGGGAAATTAAAAAAAATGCATGACATGGAGTTTTCATAGTTAGTGACCATTTTTGTTTTGAAAAAAAAAATACCACAAAAATTGTATAATTTTAAACTTTTAATATTGTTAAAAAAATTAACAAAAAACAGAAACACTAGAGCCAAAAACTTACCGGCAATTCTTTTAGGCCCATTGTCTACCGTGGGAACCGCGGAAAGAAGGCCATTAGAACTGTAGCTAAAGACCATATTTTATGCTCCCACCACGGATATCATGTGACCCATGAGCGAGAGACAGAGGTGGGTTGATTGCACAATTTTTGATAGGAAGATGGTCATGGCCGATTTAGTATCGGAACTATCCCAGAATTCGCCTAAAGGGATTGTGGGAAACCATGAAAACCACAATCGAGGATAGCCGACACGGGAATCGAACAAGGGTCTACCGAATGCAAGACGAGAATGAGAACCTCTAAGCCATCTTGCTCGGTATTACCATAAGCATGCAAAAAGCGTTGATGTTTTCGTGTTTTTAAATTATTCTTGAACTCATTTTGAGGAACAATTGCAATTTAAAGAATTTTCTGAAAAAATGAATAAGGAGACTTTTAAAATTTTTTTCCTATTTTTATATCAATTGGCATAAGAATTAGAATTCCCCCAATCCTGGAAAAACCGGAACAGTCTGTGAACTTAAAAATATACATATCTGGAGAATTCACGGTAGAATGATTTATATTTGAAATTTTTGAGAAATTGGACGTAAATTGTTGCCACTAACCAAAATTAATGCTTCTTTACGTGGTTAGAGCTAAATAGAGCAGGTATCATTGGCCAATTTTTCACGTTTTCCTAGTACAAATTTGCAAACTTGTCAACAATTTCAGAGGACAAATCTGCAAAAGCTTTTACGTTTTCTGAGTAAGTATTTGCAAATTTTCCACGTTTTCCTATAGTATTAATTTGAAAACTTGCGCACAATTTCAGAGAAAATAATTGGCAAAACTTGCTCCATTTTTCGAATACAAAATTGTCATTGGTCAGGGAATTTTTTTTTCAAATCTTGAAAAAGTCATGGAGATGAAAATGAAATTTAGGGTGCACTCCTCATCTTCTTCGGTACCTACTATTCAAGTCGACGATTACTCGAAGGTTCCTTCCTCCAGAGTGGTCAATTCGTTGGGATCGAAGTCGATGGTTAGCAGGATCCTCAGATTCTTGAAGGTGATTTTGTGGACAAAGTTTAAATGGTTCTGGAGATGGTGCGGTATGCCTTACAGCTTATGATTCTGTTAATACTCAGCAAAAGTTTCCCTAGAATGATCATTTATGATCAACCCGATGCTGCATTCAGGTACTTCTTTGGGATTTCAAGAAGGGTTCAGACAATTTATGGTTGTGTCCAGTTTCGTCGTATTAAATTTAACTCAGACTACTTGAGAACGAAGTGCTTATAAACACTTCACTACAAGTTTGAAATCATGTTGACCTAATGTTCAGTTTACTATACCGCAAGATTGTCACAGACATCTCCATTTAGACACTCATTAGGGTCTCCAAAAGACAAATGGGATGGCATTTTAATGGTCTTCGGAGTTCATAAAGTGTATTATTTTACAAACAGACTTCTGATGATGACTTTTTATAATCTTTAACAGACGATGGCGAAGATGAATTAAGCGACATTTTTCTTTAGAAAATCACAGGATTTAAGAAGTGGTGAGGACTCACTGAAAAAAAATATTCAAATAAAAATAGAAGAATGGTTTACTACTCATCACGGGTTTAAATAGACAAGTTCAAGGGAAAGCTTCTAGAAATTCCGCTACGAACGCCACTAGTACCGCTCAGACCACCGCTACCATAGACGGTAAC